>CAJQZP010001103.1:65000-109494 GCA_907164705.1 Parnassius apollo | reverse complement strand
TAAAAGTTTTAACAATTCCATCGGGTGTTCAAGGAAAAACTCTTGATAATATATTTTTAGGGCAGGTACCCAAAAGATGTATAATTGGATTTGTGAACAATTCTGCATTTAATGGTTCCCTTACTAAAAATCCATTTAACTTTGAAAACTATGGTATTAATTCTTTCAGCTTATATATTGATGGTCAATAAATACCTTCAAAAGCTTTGCAACCACATTTTAATAATAGCATATTTACATCAGCATATCATACTCTATTCTCGGGAACTGGTATTCACTTTCTTAATGAAGGAAATGGAATCTCTTGTGAACAGTATGCCAAAGGTTACTGTCTATTAGCATTTGACTTAACTCCTGATTTATCAGCCAACTCATCAGCTCATTGGAATCTCATAAAGCATGGTAGTGTAAGATTAGAAATACGATTTGAATCCTCACTAATACAAACAATTAACTGTATAGTTTATGCTGAGTTTGATAATATTATTGAGATAGATAAAAACAGAAATGTTACTGTAGACTATAGTAGTTAAGGTTATAATATGTATTGTGTGTTATTGTTATGTTTTATGAGTTATGTGTAATGCATTTTGTGTGTATGTAACTATGTGAAACGTTATAAAATTAAATAAAACAAATTGTATGCAATATATTATTTTTTATTTCTTTATAAATATTCTATTTAATCTAATACAAAACTCTGTTCGAGTTTAAATTTTACATAAGCACACTGACTAAACCACTGAACATGCTGCTGCCAAGGATCATCATGATCTTCCCAATCTTTTAAGCCACCACCACAATGGAAACACTTGGTCCTGTCTGCGTGGCCAGTATAAAAGAAACCGGCTTCTGCAAGATCTTCAGGTTTTTGTCGAATAACAAGAGGTCAGTTTTCGAAACTGAGCAGCCGGCTAGATTTTGAACTGAAGAATGGATATTCAGCTCTTGAGTACTGCATATTCTTCTCGTTTTCATCTGCACTCAGTGTTGTAGTTTTGTTCTTCAATGATGTGTTCTGTACACGTATGCCACACTCATCTCTTTCTTCTGCTCTTGTCTTCCTGTAATTTAAGTAAACAGAATCACGTTCACTAATGATCAGCTAATGACTGTCATTGTTAAAAAAGTATTTTTTAATTTTTTCACTTTCTGCTATTGTCTTTGTAATATTGTATACGAGGGCGTTTTTGTTGTCGTAGATGCTATCCTTATTAGTCTTTACGTAATATTTAATCCTCGTGGAAGCATGTTTCCAATGATCAGTAGTTGGAATCTTGGATAGCTTCTTCATATCGTACATTTCAATTTTGATGAGATGCGTCGCTTTGTAATGTAATTTCTCCGTCGTCAGAATTAGTAGAAATGTATGATACACCATCTCTAGCGGCTCGTGCTACGGTTGATGATAAAAGCTTCCTCTTTTTTATTTTTGATTCAGCTTCAAAAAAATGATCAATCGATTGCGATTTTCTTTTTCCACAATCGCATGTGTTATTATTAATGACTATGTAATACTGTTTATAGGTATTTTCATCGAAGCTCAATGATTTCTGTAACAACACAGTTATCATGTTAATATCAATTTGTTAACACTTAATCATAAAAGTTAAAAAAGTTAAAGTTACAACCTATTAAATTCCACTGCTGAACATAGGCCTCCTCTCATTTCTGAGAGGGTTTTAGGGCTAGGAAATGTTCGCTGCGCTACCTCAATGCGTGTTGGCAAACTTCACATGCCTTCGAAATTTTCTCAGACATGCATTCATCACGATGTTTTCCTTCACCGCTGAGCACGTGGTAAATCAGCACTTAAAATTGCAATTAACAATTTAATTGGTGCCGGCGGGGATCGAACCCGGGTCGCGTACTGTAAATTTTACATTTTGCGCTAACCATCTGAGCTACCACGGCTTAATCATATACACACACATAATATTTAAATATAATTTGTTAACACTAAATCATACACACGTAAGAAAATAACAGAAAGAAAAGTAAGTTTGTCAATAGAATAAACACTTACATCCATGGCCTTTGATGCGTTGAAGTAACACAAATGTAGTATTGATTGATCCACTGCGGTCAAACGACCATACACTAACTCCATGACTGCAGTTGCTTGGTCTTATATAGTACCAGTGAGTAATAATTCTAATCTAAAGAATTTCTGCAGTAGAATTGATAGTAACTTTATGCGTCAACAAGCTTATCTTACATTCTGTTGCTTATCTCTACATTCCTACGTCCTTCCTGTCGTGTCTTGTTCAGTGTATTGATGACTCAAATACGTTTTGTATAACACAAAGAATGCAATTTAATATTTAGAAATCACTATAATTGATCATTCCTATATTAGTCATTGAGTAGATTGGTACTGTAATAATCTACTAATAGCAGTAATATCATGGATACACTAGATGTACAACAACATCTGAAAAAGATTCACCCCACTCTAGAAAATAATGTTTATGCTGCCAATAAACTACCCATGTACAACCACGTACCAACGCATATAATATGCAATTAGAATACAGATGATAAACCAGGGTCACATTGGGTAGCTTTATATATCGATACAAATGACGTCGGTCAATATTTTGATTCATACAGACGGGCACCTGTACGATATCATCTAGAGTTTTTTAAAAGAAATTGTAAAAGATGGAACTGGAATGTTGATAGGATTCAGAATGAGTGGACTTCAGTTTGTGGCGAATATTGCTTAATGTATTTGCTATATAAGTTTCAGGGATGTTCAATGCATAGTTTTACGAGTATATTTACAGGGAACACATTGTACAACGATATTTTAGTGGATGAGATGTTTCGCTCCTATTTTATAGATAATAAGTAATAAGATTTTGTATTTTATAAATAAAAAATTTAACAAAATTGGGTAATGTGTTTTATTAATGAGTCAGATTAGTGTAGATAGGAACAAAGGAGTATAATACAATAGCACCACGCTGAGGAAGAATAGATAATGACGGTATTGAACGAACAATAGATAAGTAGATAAGAACAATGGAGCGCTAATGACGGTGGAGGCCCGCACCGGATACCGTTTTTTTTTTTAGGATCGTGAGTCGACGAACGTTGTAGGCCAGAACTGGTACAACGTAACTACTTCACATTGAGTGGGGAGATGTATCGAGTTTGTGCTGTAGAACTTTTTACCAGGCTGCCAGACGATTGGTAATCATTAATCAACATGCTTCTTTTTTCAAAACAGACTTTCAGAATGTGAACGTTATTAAAGCGACCAAAACCAAATCCGGAAATAAAACTTTTCATCATACTATCATGTCAACATTTTACACAGTTGGCACATTTTCTTATTTGTACACCATCCAGAAAATGGTGCGTGTGCTCCTGTAAGAAGTTACACTTTCATTATTTTCAAATAATAAAAATACTCTAACGAGATTGAGAATAGGAAACAAACTTAAAATAAACTTTAAACAAAGTAAACTCTTCTTCGGCTTAACAGGATATATTATGAGCTAAAAGCCTAAATTAAACTTAAACTTAATAAATAACTAAGGCTATTTTTATATATTAATAAAAATAGTTAATTATTATTATACATTAATTTATTTTCGGTTTATAATTTGCAATTGGGTCCCATTTGCTACTAAACTTAATATTTAACTTAGGCTTTCAGCTCATAATATAGTCTGTAAAACTGAAGTAGATCTTACTTTGTTTATAGTTTATTTTAATTTTGTTATCTATTCTCAATCTTGTGTGCATTACTTTTAAATCGTCTTTTTTTGCTGGTTTTAATTTTTTAATTATTTATTTTATTTAGGACTTTTTAGTGTCTGGGACAAAAACACACCCTGATGAACAAAAACTATGTCACTGATATATGCCGGGCAAAATGTAAAGATGATTGATAGCATTCTAAACAAAACAGATAAATGAAAATTACAATGTACTTAAGCGTTTTAATTGTTTAAAAGAATTTTGATCGTGTGGTATAATTACAATATTATATATGGTTATAGTAACTTTTTAAGATCTAGCGAACTAATCGATAGACCTGAGAGTGATATAACTCGGCTCAAAGTGACATAAGCCTGAGCTTTAGTGAAGAGATTACTGCATAAATCAACCACAGCCTGGCCTAAAGTTATTCTCAGTAATTTATCTCCAATCATTGCCCAGCTCAAAATTAGTGGAAGCAAACGTCGCTCGATCTTCCCTTCACCACGTAAAGCATCAAATTCAGGAGTACAAGGCTCAATGCGAACATCAATGCCGGGTCGGTTGCTTGTTATACTAGTGTCATCAAACACAAGAAATACGGCTTGAGGCAGTTCCCTCATTTCCAGCTAGTCTCGGCGTAAAGCAGGCCATTCTATGTTACGGATCACCCCCATAGCACCATTGACTAGTCCATGATTAATACTTATATTGCGCCTTCACATTGCTTGTGACCTAATGCAAAGTTTTGTCAAGTTTGGTATACCGCCTGTTTTATTGAAATCATCTGATATATATTCTTTTTTTGGAGTATGGCCGTATGTTTTAGGGACCAGTGAGATATCTACGAGTACTGCATTAATCTTAAAAATTTTAGTGCATTTATGTAGGTCTTCAGTTATGGTGGAAGTTTATACATGGTAGAGCCACGCTACAGCTATGTTATGGTTGTAGCACGAATGGGTCGACTCGACCGGGGAAGGACCACGCTCTCACAGAATGCCATCGTAAAATAGCAGCTTAATGTTTCTGTGTTTGGTATGGTGAGTGTAGAGAACAGAAGACCCATTTTACTGGAATCGAGACATTGCATCTTAGTCCTCAATGGTGACAATGCATCTGCATTTTGATTCTTAATCGAGGTTAAATGTTGATATCTATGGGCCACAGCATCCACTTACCATCAGGTGGACTGTGTGCTCGTTTGTCATCCATCAAGATGTCACATAATCCTATAAAAAAGTATAATTTTCCATAAGCTTATTTATAGGAAAAATTCTAACCGCTTCCCCCGTCACTGAATGCTCCTGTCAATGACACTCTTCGGCTGTCTATTACGGACAACTACAGCATTGTCAATACTCCAACGCGAAGACTATTCAATACAAAAGTGGTATCTCCAGCTTGACTCATATTTTAAGGTAATTCGCAGAAACTGAACAATATAAGTGCCACAAATTAATTTCGTCTGAAAATATCCGTGGCTGACAAAAGCAACAATATTCTCCAGCATCTTTCGACACCGGAGGTAATTGCATCAGATCTCCAAAAAGAAGAGCATTGACTCCAGCGAAAACAGCGTTATTATTGCGTTGTATTTTTCCTGAAGTAAGCGGTGTTTTTAGTACATTTTTCTTCGAAACTTGAACGTTCAAAATTTATTGAAAACAATTTATTTGTTTCTTTTTTAATTTGATTGGGCTACGGATATTGATAATTATTCTTTTTTTTTCATGTACTAGCACGAGGTCCGGTACAAACTCATATTTACCCATTGCCCATTTTTACGCTGTCAAAAACTATATAAACCAATTTATTATTTCTGATTAAATTTAAACATACTTGTATATATTTTTGTAATTCCCTTTTCATTTCATATATTTAGATACCCTATTCGAAAAGTTTGGTATTTTTTTTATTACTGTATTACTATTTTGCGCCATAAATTCGACATTTTGTTTATTTAAAAAGAATCTATAGACCTATAACCCTATAGAACACTTGGGATTTCAAGAAAAATAACACGATAACGTAACTGTCGAAATACATCTAGCCTTTTGGTAGATACGCGCGAAAAATATAACCCTTCCTTGGCAGTCGGGTAAAAAAAGTACAATCCGATTTTAAAGTTCCAAAAGATCTCAAATAAAAGCTACAGATTTTACGTGGCAGAGCAACCCTGTACTCGTAGCACGAATGGACCGGCTAGACCGGGGAAGGAAGCTAGTCAAGGTGCGGGAGCTGCCGAGAACTTTTTAAAAACTAATTAAAACTACGTGTTCACAGAGAGAGAGAGAGAGAGAGAGAGAGAGAGAGAGAGAGGAGAGAGAGAGATGTGAATTTATTCTGATCATTGTCTTTTACAATTCTTAATCCTATGCTTACAGTCTACTTAAATTACTATATACTCAGAGTTTATGTATTTATGCTGATGGACGCTTTATACGTATTATGGGTGGTGCTGGTGTATCCATAACCTCAACCATAATCCTCAACTGCAAAGTTATCGGCAAGATTTGGATTCCGATGACTTTGCGTACAATGTAAGAGCTTAGACTTATTTTTACAAATTACAATAACAAGGCTAAATAAAACTAATATAACATAGAGTTGTACAGTAGCTAAACTAACACTTTTCTTATTCACTAAGATTTCACTTTCACTTTCCACTATTTCACTTTTCAGTTTGTACGAGAGATATTTTAGTTCATCCAAATTAACGCGATTTAAATTCACTGTTTTCTCCGCCTTCGTGGGCTGCTCTATCAATTTGGGTAGAGTTAAAATAGGTGTCACATTATATTGCAGTTTTCCTGAATAGTATCGTTTCCGGTGTAATTTAATATTGCCTAATTTTATCTCACAGTTTTCATCAATTTCCAAGAGGTAAGTGCCCTTTACAGCATTTCTTTGAGTGTCATCGCCACACGTTTTTGTAAGCACTATTTCATTTTGTGTAAATAGGATCCAGTTAATAGACTGTATCTTAACACTTTCCAGCTTTACTATTGATAACTTACAAAGGCTTAGATTTGATGCGAAGTTCATAAGTAGTTCAATACATGTGTTTTCAGGATACTGCACGATATCAATTTCCTCACACAGGAACTGGTTTGCTGCTATCTCCCGACACGAGCCATTTAAGGGTAAGCACGTGTGATCTTTTACCATGAGGTAAGGATATTTGGGAAAAATAACAGTTGTTCTATTAAAGGTAGGATCAAACATAGGTAAGGCATACATTTTAAAATAAGTGTATGTAATATTATCAGTCAGAGGGATTTCCATAATGAACGTTATTTGGTTTTCTTTTACATAGGCCTTAACAGATATAGATCTTTCTAAATTAACTAAATTGTTTTCAGTAATAGGATACAATAAACTATTTGTTTGAGATATAGATTGTAATATTACTAATAATTCTGTGGAATTAACAATGGCTTGATGTAGAATGTGAAGTTTAGTAAATGCTAATGCCGTTTCTATTTCTCTTAAAATTAAGTATATAGTTCTAAAATTATTGACAAACATGTTAACTTAAAACACATGTGGAGTATATGCTGTTATCGTCTTTAGTAATTATATATTTTACAATTCTTTCTATACGTTTCATTCGTTCATTTACAATATTCATATTTTCCTGTAGAGATCCAGTACTATTTATAAGAGAGTCAAGCATCTCCGAGATTATTGTTATTTTCTTATTAGTGTGCGTTTGCTGGGTCTTTAATTGAGATATGAGATTGTCGTATTTTACTGCATCATTGTGGTCTAAGTTTTCTGCAAGCGCTTTGATAACAGAACCTAATGGATTAATAAAACCGCGCTTGAAACTTATCGAAGATATGAGTTGTTTATACTTTTCTACAGCTAAGTTACTTAAATAATTTACTTGTGTGTTCATATTTTGGAATTCATTTACGTATGGCTTATGAATGTCTACTAAACTGCTAAATTCTTTATATTTATTGATAATAAAATTTAAATCATCTTTTATTTTACTAAAGTCTAACTGTTTAACTATAACCCACTTATCTACTTCCTTGTATGCTTGTCCTTGCTTTACGTATAACATGTTTAAATTTTCAAGCAATAACTGGTCCGTTTCTAGATCAGAGTGATCTATAGAATTTACATACGATTTATCATCCACTCATTTATAAATTTCAAAAGGTTTCTTAATAGATAGTTCCATTTGTTGATCCAACGTATTTTGTATAATTGTAGTGGAATATCCATTCTCACATGTTATCAATGCAGAAGGTATGCGCACTCCATCACAGAATCGGGTATAATTTAATATTCCTTCGCCATAAAACATGTTATCAGGTAATTTTGCTCTAACTTCAGAACGAGGTGGAAGTATCACAACATAATCTAAGCTATTGTGTATTATAGGTATTCTAGAAGAATTTGTGGTAAGTACTTGTTTCTTTAAATCTATTACAGCTTCCAACTGCTTTAATAAGTCATTCCCAATTAGTCCATCATAACGTGAATCGACATTATAAAGATAAAATTTATGTTCGTCATTACTTTGAAATATGGAAAATAGTGGAATTTTAATTACCTGATTGTGATTGCTAGATGCATGAGTGCTTATAACTTGAAAGGGTTCACTTGTTATATAATTACGGTAGTATTGGTATGCTTTATTGGGGCTTATAAAAGAACGGGTGCTTCCTTTGTCCATCATAAAATTAGCATCTATTTCCTGCATATATATATATATATATATATATATATGTATATATATATATATATATGGTAGTTTTAGATTTATGTCGCAATTCAATTCTATTATTTCGGGTGGTTTTCGGAGGCTTTTACTTGAAAATTTTCGATCTGTGCAGACATGTCATTATCCTCTAAATCATTGTTTCCGTTGACCTCTATTATAGAATTTTCTTGTAGGGATTCATCTTCATAATAATTGTCGTATGTTTTCTCATACATGTAATTTTGAGGAAATTCGTAGGGATAGTATGATGGATACATTTCTAATTCGTTTAGGCGGAAACCTGGCTTTGGAGGGGCAGTTCTCATCGAAACATCGGTATCATTAGAAACCGGCTTATTATGCGCATTATTATTACTAGGATAATTAAAACGCTGAGAATTATCAAACTGTTGTGGTAACATTAGTTGCATGGGGCTATAGCCTTGGGGTCTAATTCCAAAGTTTGGTCGGTATCCAAATTGAGGTGGGTGATATTGCTTAGAGAAACTCATTTGCTGTTGAGGCTTATTTTGTGGTAACGGAATCCTCATTTGTCTACTATGCCGAATGCCAAACTTAAATTGAGGTGGTCTTCTGAAATTCTGCCTAGGGTGTTGGTTTGGTGCTAACATTGTTCTAAAACCTGTAGGAAGTGTTGGCATTGCGAACTTAAACGATGGTTGTTGCACTGGTATACTACTAGACTGTGGCTTAGACATATGGCTAGACTGTAACATTTTACTACGCATCTGATATTGGTCATAGAAGTTTACTTCTTCTAGAACTACACTTTTCTTCTAGTGTACTGGGTGTTTTCAACATAACAATGCGCACCATATTTTCGGGTAAATTATATAAGAAAACCTGCAGAGCGGTGTTATTATAAGTAATAGTTTAACTTATTTTTAAGTTTTTATCACCAATTTGATTAACCTTCGATAATAGCACTGATTTAACGGATTGTATACGACCACAAAAATCTATATAATTTTAATTTTGGTGTTTCTTTAAAGTTTCTAATTCAATGGCTAAACATTCTTCGCTACGTGGGTTGACGAAGTGAGTTAAAGCAATTCCTTGAATTCCGCCCACGTCTCTATATCTTCCCGTTCACTGATAAGCGACGCAGCCTCGCCCGTAAGACGACTAGTAATGATTTGCATTATATATTCATTTTGCACATCGGATTATTTAAAGTTACTTATTATATATTCATATTTACGCAAAAATAAATTTAAATGGGGTTTATCGCCGCTAAATGTTAGTATTATTTTAGTTAATTCATTAGGGATAAGTTTAATTTCCGACATTTTTAATAATTTCTTCACTGGTTCTACACAAAAATAAGAAATAAAATAAAATATTTATTATAACTCTACTAGTTCCACAAATGTTGTAAAGAAAATTCGAGTATAAGTTTATCTAATCTATTATGTATTAACGTGTCGAGTAATCTTTAAATTAACAAACACATGTAGACAAAATAAGAACTTAATATAATACTTAATATAATATTACTCTATAACGTTATGGAGTAATATGGGACTTAATATTATGCACGTATTGCAATTAAATTAATATTTTAATTTTTATTTAAGTAATAGTTATTTATTGCACTTAATACTTTATAAAATTTATGTCAGATTGGTATTTGAAACCCAAATAACAGTCAAAATGGAAAATGTCTAATTCCAAGTTTACTAAGGGATATGAAGGAGGTGAAGAGTCGTACTCACCAGCCCGCAGTGCCCATCATCAGCTTCACGGCTCCTTATTCTCGTCCAAGTTTTTTTTTTCGCTGGATCACTACGCTATATGAAACGCCCGCCGATGCGTGAAAGTGGGTAAAATTGTATACGCGATATTCACGAACGGTGGCACAGCTTTTCCGATGATCCTACCGGCTGCGCCAGTCAAGTTGCGGGAGCTGCCGAGAGCTTTTTAAAAACTAATTAAAACTAATTAAAACTACGTGTTCATAGAGAGAGATGTGAATTTATTCTGACCATTGTCTTTTACAATTCTTAATCCTATGCTTACAGTCTACTTAAATTACTACATACTCAGCGTTTATGTATTTATGCTGATGGACGCTTTATAAGTATTATGGGTGGTGCTGGTGTAACCATAACTAGCTTAATACTGCTGTGTTTCGTATGACGAGTGTAAATACCGGTGATTCCTTTTACTGTAATACACGCATTCCATATTAGTCCTCAGCTTTGACAACTGATGCATTTTGATTCTTAATCATGGAAAGATGTAGATGGTTATATCCCATAACATCTACTTACCATCGGATGGACTATGGGGTCGATTGTCACCTTTAATATACAAAAAACATTTGTCGACCCTGCAGGCTATCCCTGGAACTTCCCGCTAATTTCAAATGCAAAGCGCTCCAAATTATGTAGCGAAATATCGAAGTTACGGTAAAATAAACTTTTTTTTTCAAATTCTTTCTCCCTCGATATCTCACGAACGAATTAACGGATTTTTATTTTCCGAACGGCATTTGACGTCATTTTTTGAATTTAAAAGCTGATTACTTTTTTAAATCTATCGGTGAAGCCGTTTAAAAGTTATTCCAAATAAACTGTTTTGCAAAAATTTTATTTCTAAGATTTCTTAAAATCTACTCGTCCGAATCAGTTCATATTATTTTCCAAACCCAATCTGTTCCACATTGAGATCTTTAGAACGCCGCATACTGCATCTCAATCGATCAAGACGTTCAAGTTATGAAAGGCTTACGTACTTATACTCATTTATATGTTACGTACTTATACTCATATATACTCTAATACGTAGGTGGCTTACCGTATATAGATATAAAATTTCTACACGATTTAAAATAAAACTTTGTCAAAAACTTCGTTTATATATTTATTACTTGTAGGCGTAGAGGAAATTCATAGAGATGGCCATCAACAATTAATTATTACAATACTATAGATTAGATTAGAATGATTTTTAATCAATATAGGCATATATTCAGCAGTTCAGTAAGTAGGCTGCAAAAATGATTAAAAATAATTAAATTTTGAAAGTCATTCATTACGCTTATTACTTATAAGAAAAAATTCTCTGTCCTGTAAGGAACCAGCAAAAAACAAAATAATATAGAACAAATATAAAGCAGTTTAGTTTAATTATTTAACTTAACTTACAAAGCTTCATTTAGGAAACAGGTTGATCACAGAGGATCACTTCATTGCCAGGGGCTATTATCATTACAATGTAATGACTTTTTTCTTGTATCTAAAGAACCTCCTAAGCATCAAAGCTAACATGTCCACAATAACGTCGCACGTAGCTGCCTGGATTATTCGTGCTACTTTCTAACATGTCAGTACGTTCATTACAATCTGCATTTTCAGTAGGTCGGTGTGCTTGTTACACGGCTAACGTTCTCGGTGCAAGCTAACATTAGCAAAATAAATTAGATTTGTGCAAGCTACTTATGTCATTTATTTTATCTTAAGCTAGCTTGTCCATCAGTTGCTGTTCCGGCCTTTCTGGTAAGTATCGCAGTGAGTATCGCTATTTTCGACACAAAAGCTATACTATCTACTTACAATTAATTTCAAATTAATTTTGTTACAATGTTGTTTGTAAGCAAATGATACTTAGGATCCTGATATGTTTCAAGGCGTACACTTAAGCGACGATAAGTCTATTTATTTCACAGCGCGTAATCTTAGTGTTGAAAGCGTCTATACTATTGAATAGAAATTGACTTGAGATTGAATTGAGAAACAAGTACTGAAATATTATACAGAATTACACATGCTTAGATGTTTGATATTTGAATAGAGAAGGTATTCTAGCTTATTTTTTTTGATGGCTCATGAACATATGTATATCCTAGATTAAAAATCGAAATATATATGCATTGCCCTGCGTTCCCATAAAACCGTGCTCAACATCTTGACACGTGCTCAGGCACACATTTTTTTTTTCTTTCAAACACACACACACACACACACACAAACACACACACACACACACACACAGCACACGCACACGCGCACGCACACGCACACGCACACGCACACTAAGAAGCAACGCACACGCCTACATCTAACCATGCTGTTGGTGGCAAATAATTTTACATGCGCATGTGTTCTTATAATAAGTTAACTATGGTTTTGATTTCTTTTCAGCGTCACTTGAAGTGTATGCAGAGCTACGTCTATACTTCTTTGTTTGTATTAGCTCTTGAGGACTGAGATGAAATGCCGTGTTACAACCAAAATGGCTCTCCATTACCTACCTTATAAAACATACCAGCTTTATGGTGTCATAAGTGAATTCTATACACAATTCATTCTAAGAATATTAAATAAATTCCTTTATTTAAAAAAAATCTATTAATAATTATTTTCAGATAATTACAAGATTATTAATTTGAACATCTAGGCATCACATTTCATTCGATAACTCCTTTATATTACGACAATTCTTTTTTCTTGTTTTTTTGCCCCTTTTAATCTCCTTTCTTTTTTACTTTCTTTATTTCACTTACACGTTACGAATTGTTTGAATTAGATATATTCGTAGATTATTTATATTACCTAAGGATTACCATGGATTATTTCTATTACCATGGATATTACCATGAATTATTTATATGGTGAGTGCAGAGAACCGGTGTCACCATATTGCCATGCGGTGTCATCGCTTCTCTGTAATTAGATACTTAAACGATGATTGATGTAGTTTAGACACCTTTCTAGGGGTCATAGCCTCTCCTTATCAGATGGTATAGGGGTATACTATGTTATAGATACAGATGCTAAAACAATATTTTATGGAAACATGGTATGTCTGTCTGTCTATCAGTCTGCAACCGCATTACGCAAAGATCTGTGAACTGTTTTTAATGGGACTTTCACCACATTGACGTAGGGGATGAACCTTTAGAATATATATTATATATATGACCACACTCTCTATCATAGAAGCTGCGCAGTGGGCTTAATCTTCCCTTTTGCAGTTACAAAATGCTTTGAAAATTTACCTAGTCGTAAGATTGAAAAATTAAATTACTAAATTTTTTGTAGGTTTGGAAATGGTATTTCCACCCGTTATTTGCCAAATATCGTAGTTTTTATTTAAGTGCCATAATCAGTTAATTACTTTAATTTTACCTAGATGTCGCTATAGATATTTTAGCACAGTATGGTTTTATTACACGTTAATTATGATATAAGATACATCTGTAATAATTGGTGCTTTCAACGCAATCTATTTATAAATTGGTAAATGTAGTTGCGCGCCTCACAACCTGACCGAGTGCTCTACTCTCGATATGTCGCCGTAACTCAAAAATCGCTACATAAAATCGATATTATACTTTTAGCTAGATATCAAATCCATGTTATTATTAACGTTACAATAACTACAGATATTGAATTATAAGACTAATTTATTTTCTAATTGATTACTTTATATTACATAGCAAAAATGTAACTGAAAAAATATATGGACTGCCGTCCGATGGTAGGTATGTGCGTCGGTGAGTCTTCTTGCTTAATAAAAATAAAAGCAATAGGTTGATATACAACATGTAACATAATTAACGCACTTTGAGAAAGTAGTTTGTTCAGAATCGTTTATTGAATCGATTCCTATCATTTTTAATATAGGTAATTTTTATACATATTGTATATATACAATATGTACCGTAATTAACGCACACACTCAGACACCCCAATTAGTATATTATGTTATAATCATAATACATACACTGAATTTTTAGTTAAACATTTTTATGCACTGATTATTTATCAAATTAATTATACTTATTCCGGAAGAATGGTGTGGTCAGTCAGTCAGTATAAATCGAACGACTTTAACGTGCTTGAAATAATGTTCATTTTTCTTTATTTTTATTGAATGACAGAATTAGTAATAATACAAATAAAACTGCACTCTTAAAAGTCTTATTGCCTTAAGTTACGGTCCATTTTAGTTTGTTTTGACTGTACAGATTTAGTGTGACTGTAATTTACGTAGTTTTAATTATTTTTGGGATAAAAAATTACCTATATTAAAAATGATAGGAATCGATTCAGTAAACGATTCTGAACAAACTACTTTCTCAAAGTGCGTTAATTATGTTACGTGTTGTATAAGTAGTATTAAATAAGATTTCATGTATTCTAAGGAGGACACAGATGGATATAGACGTTTTCCTACTTTTGAGTTTTCTTGGATCGGAGAAAAGTCCATCGCGTTGCCTTTGAAGGCTGCACTGACGCATATATATATATATATATATATATATATATATATATATATATATATATATTCTCTTTCTCTTTACTCTCGCATTACTTATATTTTAAAATTTGGAATTAGTATTAAAGTGCATGTTATTAATTAATATTCTTACTTGGTAAGAAAATTCTTAAAATTAGACAAAATCTTAATTTTTTTAACAGTTTTTTTTTAACAAAATGTGTTTTATTATGTTGAATTTAGAACAGAATTTAAGTAGCCGTAGTTATGCCGCATTACGCCAGATGTCACTGTCTTCTGTTTATCAACTATAATATCCTCCTTATATATAAAACAAAATGCCCTGAGAAGCTGACTCATTTATCAACATGCAGTCTAAGTCGCTTGATGTCGACATCTGAAATTTGGACCGTAAACATCCACTAGTAGTAAGTTTTATAAAGAAGAAACAGTTTTTATTTAATTCCATGAAATGTAATTTTTTTAATTTCCCACAGAAGTCCTGAGCTCATACTCCGTTGTATGGCAGGTTGCTTACATTCTCTCAGAATATCAGCGTGAAATAGCAGCTTATTGATGTTGAGTTCGGTATAATGAGTGTACAGAACCGGAGACCATTTTTACAAGAAATTTTTTTTGTTTTGGTTGCCAATGAATTTGACTGTGTGTAAAAAGTAACTGCTCGTGCCAGTTCGAGGCCATATTTTTTCTCATGATGCATCAATTTTTGGGTCTATATTAAACATTCATATTTACCTTGTAGTAGGGACACAAGGACACTCACTACCCCGCATCATCCGCGGGTGTTGTGAAGTGATGGATTGAAAGTAAAGCAAGAAATGGGCATTTTCTTATAAATGAAGAAAGGTATTTGAGTGACAAACTCGTACCAGTAGACAAAGTGTGGAGCATCCTCCTACTAGATGGAATAACGATCTGGTGAGTCATGCAGGAATTCGATGGGTGCAGGTGGCTCAGAACCGTGTTTTGTGGCATTCTTTGGAAGAGGCCTATGTTTAGCAGTAAACATGTGAAGGGCTGTAATGATGATGTAGATGATGATGATTTTCCTTTTAATAGCTTATTGTAAACTGTTGTCGCAATCCCACCTACCAAAATTACCTATAGAAAATAGCAGTGCAGTGACGGCACAAGAGAATCAACTACTGCATTACATCCCGTTAGTTTCGGAGGGGAGTAGAACGGGATGTGGGCAGCAGTATCATCCAGATAGCAGCTCAAGTAATAAAAGCAACTTTTGCAACTTTGTCCAATAGGTGGACCCCAAGAGGGCGTTAGACTTTTAAACTGTAATGATTAGGTGAATGATAAAAATACGCTTACATGCTATGTTACATATTCAAAACCGGATTTAACCCGGGGGCACTCGCTACTGGGTAAAAAATACCACAGAGTACTTAAATTCTAAACTAAATTTTTTTAAAGCGCTCGAGCAGATCGCAATTCTAGATACCTTCAAGCTGAAACATATTCCATGCGCGGGTCACGGGGCAGCCAGTTTGCGCGCGGTATTTAGCGAAAATGGACGTATAAAGTGCGTAAGGGTAAAAATTACCTGTTTAGACAGGCGTAGAGCTGCCAGCTACAGGCCGATCACGCTATTACCGCACATAGCTAAACTGTTTGAAAGATTGCTGCTGAGACGTCTCCGTCCGTGCATCCAACTTTGGGCGGAGCAGCACGGATTCAGGAGGGGTCATTCTACAGTCACACAATTGACTAGAGTGCTGCACCTGCTTGCAGCAGAGTACAATCGTGGCCGCATATCGTTGGGCGTCTTTCTCGATATCGAGAAGGCGTTCGACCGGATGTGGCACATAGGATTACTTTACAAGCTGAACGAACTGACCAGTGTCCCTCTTGCTATGTTGCGGCTAATTCTACGTCTGCGTAGAGGACACCGAGTCCGCAACCAGATCCATCAGAGCCGGCATTCCACAGGGCAGCTGTTTGTCTCCAGTCCTGTACGCGGCTTATACTAACGATATACCTACACTGGCAGGCAGGCTTCAAGAGTGGGAGGACGACGTTGAGCTGGCGCTATATGCGGATGATAGCGCCTATTTCACCTCGTCCAGAAGAGCCCACATAGCCACTGCCAAGATGCAGCGTCTGCCGGACCTGCTGCCACCACGGCTGGACGAGTGGAGGATGGTCGTCAACGTTGGTAAGACGACCGCTCTGCTCACTCGCCGTCTCAGGAAATTTCCACCTCCGCTGAACCTCGACGGCCAGAAGACTGCGTACCAGAAGGCCGTAACCTACCTTGGGTGCAGGATTGACCGCGCACGTCGACATCGTCGTCCGCAGGGCCCGATGTCCGCGGGCGACGCTCTTGCCGGTCCTGGCATCCAAGCTGCCGATTAGAACCAAGCTCCGGATATACAAGATGTATATCCGGACCATCATCACATACGCTGCTCCGGCCTGGTACGCACTTCTGAGCGACCCTCTGAGGCGGCGACTGCAGGCCCAGCAGAATCTGACATTAAGGACGATCGTCGGAGCAGGTCGCTACGTCCGGAATGACGTCATAGCGGCCGATCTGAAAGTCGAGAACATCACCGACTTCGTGGCCCGGATGGCGCGCGGTATGTTCGACCGCGCCGACAACGGGCCACGTGAACACCTCAACGGCTTTGCGCCGTTGCACGCTCGGCCCCCTGACGGGCGACCTCTTCTAAGAGAACTCCTCTCTATAGTGATTAAAGAGTCGAGTAATAACCCTCAATGCCGCTGAAAGGCCAACCCAGACTTCACCAGACAACCTCTTTTTTCCGTAGTCGGACAACTACGGAAATAATATTTTTCCGTCCGCCTAATTTTACTTAGCCTAGAATAGGCTACAATGACTGTCCCATAGTTATGGGACATGAGGATTATCCGGGCAATGGGGTATACCCCGAGGCCCGATACCTGCATTGCACCTAAGTGCATGTAGACGGCAATCAACGTAAAGTGCGCTTATGGTTGCCAAAATCCAAAGAGCACTTTCTTTACATGTAGGTCTGTCCCACAAACAGTGTCACAGTCCAGGTCGGTTGGAAGCTTGGGGGGGGGGGGGCGAGAGTTTGTCGGCCTACGAACTCGATAGCGAGAGGGAAGTGGGGCTGCATAGAAACCTTTGAAGAAGTTCTCAGAGAGTGATGCTCTACGTCTTGCGGATTAAGCTTTTATACAAAACTGCAAGGCTCGAATTTTCGTAAATCCTTTCTTAGTGGATTTTTACGGTCCAAATTTCAGATTTCGACATCAAGCGAATTAGACTGCGTGTAGATAGATGAGTCAGCTTCTCAGGGCATTTTGTTTTATATATAAGGAGGATATTATAGTTGATAAACAGGAGACAGTGACATCTGGCATAATACGGCATAACTACGGCTACTTAAATTCTGTTCTATATTCAACATAATAAATTTTGTTAAAAATTTTGTTTTGTTATATTTTGTTAAAAAAAAACTGTTAAAAAATTAAGATTTTGTCTAATTTTAAGAACTTTCTTACCAAGTAAGAATATTAATTAATAACATGCACTTTAATACTAATTCCAAATTTTAAAATATAAGTGATGCGAGAGTAAAGAGAAAGAGAATATATATATATATAATATATATATATATATATATATATATATATATATATATATATATATATATATATATATATATATATATATATGCGTCAGAGCAGCCTTCAAAGGCAGCTCGGTGGCCTTTTCTCTGATCCAAGAAAAGATAATTAAAAAGTATATGTAAATGAATTTACTTAAAATATTTATTTCTCAATAATCTTAGCATGTCTAAATATATGTACATAGCAAGTGTCAAATATAACTAACATATTTATTATTAAAATGGAGCTGAAAGATAATTCACAAAGGTTGATTTTGTAAACTAAATACACATAAGAAATTTCTAGCTATAAAATGCACAAACTTAATTGGAATTATGTATCATTTTATAATTATATTGATATGGCACCAATAATTTTATTTTATCGCACTATGAATAAGTAATATTTATCTGTACATTGTAAAAATTATGTGGGTACATTTATAATTACAATAAAGTGATAAACATAATTTATACTTCCTGACCAGTACTATAATTAATTAAAGCCTCAATCTAACATTATAATTTACCTACAATCTTCAAAATGGAAAGGTACGAACCAGGATTATACTAACTATAAATAAAATAGGTAATATGGTATGGAATTGGAGGTCTTATTTATTATAAATCATCACCATTGGACAAACTAAAAAGATGTTTGGTTTTTTCTGTCCTTACTTAAACAGTGTCTTTTTTTATTTTACTTCTAAATAGTTGTTAAACAATCCCAGCCACCAGAATAGCTTAGTGTCTGGTTTACAAAAGAAAATAGAGTTATTACGTGTTGCTAGTGGTGGTTTACAGAAAAGAGGATGTGTTTCATAATTATATTTTGTCTTTAGGTAACATTATTTTTGAGAAAAATAAATTTAGTTGTACAGAATTTAATCACAGTGCTGCCTGTGGTTAGTGTAAACACCTAAGGATAAATTGTATTTTAAAAAAAACTACCAAGGTGTCTACCACTACATATGCAGATAAAGAATGGGATTTGAAGGGTAATAAACATGAACACAAAAATAAAATGGAATAATTTGTTAGCAATAAAAAGGGGTCTCCAATTCTCATTACATTCATACACAACACAGCAGCAGTATGGTGCTACGTCATGCCGGCGTTCAGTAAAAGCATGGTCTTTCCCCAGTAGAGCAACTTATTAATTTGTACTGCAGAAAAATACAGCTGCAGCATAGCATCTACCACATTAAAAACATGCAAGCTTTATGTATTTTGAAATAATATATTTTAGATTTAATGAAAATTTTTCCATTAAGTACAAGATACACTTTTTAGTCAGTCATTTTGATTTTCCAGTAAAAAAAAACAATTGTCTTCAATCAAAAAGAAAATAAAAATGGTGATGTTTCTATTATAATATGGAACTTGTGACAATCATTGCACACAATCAGAATAGATTATATTCATACAGTGTAAAACCTCAGTTATTTTATATAAATAAGTAAAGTTTAGTAGAAACAACTTAAAAATTATGTATTGTCCAATCTACTTATTGAATTTAAGTTTTAGCTCTAATAATATTTACCTAAGTTAGCGGTCTAGTGACAAGCCAGCACATTACAAGTTGACAATGTGACATCTACATCTAAATTAGTGTGATTAGACGTTACATTATTAAAACCGGACGAAATGTCGTTTTAGTATTATAAATTCAAGTGATATACATAAAGTGCCAATTTAATCTGAATCTTTCAATTGCTCTTCTAACAACCTTTTCATTTTCTCTGGAACTGGAACACCCGAATGGGCAGGTTTGGGACGTCTCTTCCACAGAGCTTTCTTAGCACTTTTTGTTACACCTCCAGCGAGAATTATAGGCTTATTCTCTTTGGATTTTGGTGTGCTTACTTTTGTAACAGTATTAGTTCTTTGCTTTGGTTCAATCTTCTTTGTACTTGACACTGAAAAATACAAGCGAGGTTTAAATTAGAAACTTCACCCTAAAAGTCTAAAAGGCACGACATTAAACAAAAACTTACTTTTTGTATTGCTTTTATCCGAGGCATTTCTGGTAGCAATAACTTTTTTTATTGCAGTTACCGGTGATGAATTAGCTTTAGTAGTATTCATTTTTGTCGAAATATTGCGTTGTACTTTTGGCGTCACTCGGAGTTCCGCGAGGTGCCAATTAGTATACGCACTTCATAAAATAAATTCAACTAAGTTTCACAAACTATTATCAAGAAAATACAAAAATAAAAAACACAATTTATTAATTTTTTACAAAACGTTACCTTTACAAAGCACAATGGTACAAACAATGATATTAATTATAAGTAAAAAAGGTGTCTTCTCTTTTTCTTTACAAACTTTCAAAATATAACGCTCTTTTTTATTAAGATTTTTTTGACTTGGATTCTTGTCCTTTAAGACATATCTTAAGTTCATTCGGGATCTTCCTTTTTTATAGATTTTTTGTTTACAAACTTCTTCACGATGTATTAATGTATTAAAATAGATTTTGGAGGCAGCTTGAGCCAACAGACGGTGAATAACGACAGTATCTCAAGGCGATTAAGCAGACACTATTTTGAGGTTTACATCACCAAATGACCACTTGTTTCATCGTTTTCACCATTATTTCACATGCACGGAAATTAATTACACAAAATCGGATCAGTTTTACGCATCGGAATCCACTTCAACTATTATTTATACAATAAAACAAGAGCAGCAAACCACTGGCGGCCAAATTCCCGCAAAAACTTCAAAACGTTTTTTTAAGTCCTTTATAGCTATGAGAATTAGGCCCGCCACATACATACGAATTCCGTTTCGAGATTCCGTTTTGGAATTCTGATTCGGGATTCCGAACGCAGTAAGTTCATATAAAATCTATGAATTGTCACGTACCTACGGTAGTTTTCTGTACGGAATTTTGCGGACAAAACGTGATTCCGTATGTGTGTGGCCGACCCGTTCTTTTCGTTTCGGAATCCCGAAACAGAATTCCGTATGTAGTATGTGGCAGGCTTTATAACCAATAGACAATTAAGGAAATGGAAACGTCTATTTACTTTAGTTTACTTTATAACATATAGATAGTTATACATAACCCTCATAACCATCTATTTCTTATAACGATCCGCAACGCACAGAGTACCTTTGAACCGCAAAGCTGCAACGTTGCGTTGGCTTGGAGCGGGCCGGATCGTGATTTTACTATAAAATCACGCACTTACTGCCGTACAAAAACGAAAATTATGCCGTAACAATAAGGACGAAACTGCAGCGGGGCCCATTTTAAAACGTGTAAGTGAGTGAAGCGAAATCCGAGTAATAAGTTTCTTTCTTTTTCATATGGATACATGTATAACGATTTTAAAATGTGTTTAATAAAGCAATTTTAAACTTCGTGCTGTTTATTATAAAGTTCTGTCCAGGTAATCTGAAGTTACATTTATGGCAGCGATATATAGATTCGTACACGCGAGTGCCTTTGGAACAGCAAATTATTGATAGATCTAATCAAGACCTGTGAATATTGTTGCATGAATAAGTCAACTAGCGCCATCTAGTGTCAGGAACGAGAGCGAGGGGAGCATTGAGAAAATGACATCACAAATCGCTCAACTGACAGCGCCTAGTCGAAACTCGAACGCTCGGTACCTTCCGCGTGTTTACTTGAACATTCTGGATATTTCTTTGCTAATTCAAATATATAGGCGCTGCAAGATGCGATCGAGGCAGTGTTGATTTGACGAAACAAGCGAAGCTTCGGAGCGAAATTAAGTGAATTAGTGTGTTTAATTATTAGTGTTTTAACTTTAATTTGTGTAAAGTAAATTAAAGTGTTAATTTAGGTAATTTTATCGGCAATTTTTATTGTCACGAACCTCAAGCTCGTAACAATTGGTGTCAGAAGTGGGATTAAATAATGCCGATTTTACCTAAGGAGGAAACGGAGGGTGTCCGTACCCGAAGTCAACGCCAACAGGAGACGGACCAGAGGAGATTTGGTGGTGCAACGCCGCAGATGTCTGAGGGCCAGCCGCCGGCCACGGAAGCCGGTCCGTCAGCAGCTTCTACGTCTGTGGCACCTGACTTAGGTGCTCTGATGGTGATGCTGCAGCAGCTGCGGGGCGGACAGGAGGAACAGGCCCGTCAGTTGAAAGAGCAGCAGGAGGAACAGGCCCGCCGACACGAGGAACAGGCCCGCCGACAGGAGGAACAGATGCTCCTCATGAAGGACCTTCACGCTACCTTCGGAAAGGAGATTAAGGAGGTGAAGGATAGGGTTTACGTGGTAGAGCTATGCTGCAATTATATTAGTAGTATAGTTGTAGCACGAATGGGTCGGCTCGACCGGGGAAGGACCACGCTCTCACAGAATACCAGCGTGAAATAGTAGCTTAATGCTGCCGTATTTCGTATGGTGAGTGTAGAGAACCGGAGACCCTTTTTACTGAAAATGAGGCATTCCATCTCAGTCCTCACGGGTGACAACGCATCTGCATTTTGATTTGTAATGGAAGATAGATGTAGATGTCTATGGGCCGCAGCAACCACTTACCATCAGGTGGACTGTGTGCTCGTTTGTCACCCTATCCTATAAAAAAAAAAAAAAAAAAAAAAGGGTTGCTCACCATGACAACCGCCTGTCGGAAGCTGAAAACCGAATCGAGAAAGCTGAAACCCGAATCGACCAAGTAAACAATCGGGTTGAAAACGTAATGGCTGACATGAAGAAATCACTGGACGAACTCAAACTTGGAGATGGAGCTACAGCTCCCGTAGTAGCTACAACACCTTCGCTACGTGGGTTCAAGGTGCCACCGTTTGACGGTACCTCTTCCTGGTCAGCCTACAAAATCCAGTTCGAGGCTGTTATGAAGGCGAACGGCTGGAATAAAAGTCAGGCCATGACTGCTCTCACACTAGGCCTGCGCGACCAGGCCTTAACAGTTCTGGAAGCTCTCGGCGAGGAAGTGACTTATGAGCAACTCCTTGAGGCATTGGAGGCGAGGTATGGCGACGCTCACCTGGAACACGTCTTTCGTGCGCAGCTTAAGAATCGCGTGCAGCGCATCAACGAAAACCTGCAGCAGTGGGCTCTAGAGGTGGAGAAGCTGGTGCGAAAGGCATACCGGTCTGTACCTGCGCTCATTGGAGGGAACCTGGTGCAGACATTCATCGACGGCATCCGTGACCTGGAAGTCAGAGCTGCTGTGAGGCTCGGGCACCATGAGACGCTTAAGGACGCCTTGGCCCATGCACTGGAGGTAGAAGCCGTGCGGTAGGATCATCGTTCCCATCGCGTCAGGGAGGTTGCAGCAGCTACAGTTCGCGACCGCAACAAAGGATACAGCCCTAGGTGCTATGGCTGTGGGGAAAAGGGCCATCTTCGATCCAGCTGCCCTAAGCGAACCCTAGAAAGGGAAGGTGAACGATCCCAGGAGGGTAGTGCGGCCAACAGCACCGCCCAGCAGCAGCAGGGAAACGAGTAAAAGCCAGAACTGCGGGGCGGGTGCTGGCTGATGTTAAAAGAGCCCCAAGGATCTCGATCTCACAAACCCATGATGGGAACAGCCTAATCATAAAGGGCGAGATCAACGGAATGCCGTGTAAGCTGACCATAGACACTGGAGCCTCTCGTACGGTTGATAGTTCCCAACTTATAAGTCAATTCCTTGGGGACTCCGCATACAACCGAGAACGCCTTAATTTGGTAACAGCCACCGGTCAGCGTATACCCGTCCGTGGAGAGAAGGAGATGGAGTTGAAGCTAGGCAACGTGATCTACCTGCATAATGTCATCGTGGCTGATATAATGGACGACTGCATCTTAGGCCTAGACTTTATGAGGAATAATTGTTGTGAGATCGACGTTAAGCAAGGTGTTTTGAAATGTGGACAGGAGGAACTTTTTATGGAAGGTGCGTTACCAGGGAACGTGTACAGCATCAAGAAGATTGTTCTTCCGCCGAGATCGGAAACGATTGTTCCGGTTAGTCTACCTCGAAACGCTGGGCAAGCTCACCGTTGTGTACTTGTGGAAAGGGTAAACAATGACCTTCCATGGAAAGTAGCTCGAACCTTGGTCAGGACCACTGACATCTCAGGAGTACGTGTGCTGAACCTTTGCGACCGGGAACAGATTATAGAAAAAGGCACACTGGTTGGTACTTGTGAGGAAGTGGATTGCTTACGTCAGTGCCAATATATATCGAGTGGGACCCCCAGCAAGGATTCAGAAACGAGAGTGACCACACTTTTGGAAGACTGTCGCAGTGTTCTGTCCCCGAACGAATTGGTCAAGGCGAAGAAGTTGTTACTCAAGTACGCCGATGTATTCTCATCAAATGATGCTGACATAGGAAAGACTGGCCTAGTTAAACACAAAATAAACACAGGAGAGGAATTGCCTATCCGTCAGCGGCCAAGAAGATTGCCGGTAGCACGTGAAAAGGAAGTGGAAACCATGATTGAAGGAATGGTGAAGGATGGTGTTATTGAACCTTCCTCTAGTCCATGGTGTTCACCAGTGGTGCTGGTGAAAAAGAAGGATGGCAGCATGCGGTTCTGTGTTGATTACCGCCGTCTGAACGACGTTACAAAGAAGGACAGCTATCCCTTGCCAAGAATTGATGACACGCTGGACATGCTTACAGGAGTAAAATGGTTTAGCACGCTGGATCTAAAAAGTGGCTACTGGCAAGTTGAAATTGACCCTAAGGACAAGGAGAAAACTGCGTTCTCGACGGGAAAGGGTCTGTGGCAATTCAAAGTAATGCCGTTTGGGTTGTGCAATGCTCCAGCAACGTTTGAAAGGCTGATGGAACTTGTACTTACCGGGCTAATTGGCGATGCCTGTCTGGTCTACTTAGATGACATCATCATCGTGGGCCGTACGTTTGGGGAACACCTTCAAAACCTGGAAAGCGTGCTCATGAAGATTCAGAGTGCCAACC
Organism: Parnassius apollo; assembly: GCA_907164705.1. NCBI lineage: Eukaryota > Metazoa > Arthropoda > Insecta > Lepidoptera > Papilionidae > Parnassius > Parnassius apollo. The sequence goes on along the minus strand of CAJQZP010001103.1, from coordinate 84,256 downwards.
TCAAGTTGAGCCCGAAGAAATGTTCACTATTTCAACGGCAAGTTAACTTTTTGGGGTTTGTAGTATCGGAAGAAGGTATCCGCACAGATCCAGAGAAAATCGCCGCTGTCAAGGATTGGCCGGTTCCAAAAGACAAGACGCAGGTTAGAGCATTTTTGGGTTTGTGCTCCTATTACCGGCGATTCGTGAAGAGCTTTGCAGATATAGCCAAACCTCTGCACAAGCTAACCGAGGAGAAGCGACATTTCTGCTGGGATGAAAGTTGCAATATCGCATTCCAGGAGCTCAAGGACCGTCTGTGCAAAACACCTATTTTGGGATACCCTGATGCAAGCAAAGAATTTATAGTTGACACAGACGCAAGTGATATAGGACTCGGCGGTGTGTTGTCTCAACGGAATGGTGACCAAGAGGTCGTGATAGCGTACTTCAGCAAGTCGTTGTCAAAACCGGAAAGGAACTACTGTGTCACAAGACGCGAATTGCTAGCTGTGGTAAAGTCGTTGCAACATTTTAGCAAATATCTTCTGGGACGAAAATTTCACTTACGAACTGACCATGCTGCACTAAAATGGCTATTGCAGTTTAAAAACCCAGAAGGACAAGTTGCGAGGTGGATTGAACTACTGCAGGAATACGACTTTGAGATCGAACATCGCAGCGGGAAATCTCATGGCAACGCAGATGCATTGTCAAGAAGACCTTGTCCTGAAGATTGCAAACATTGTACTAGGCAAGAGAGTAAGGAAGTGGTATCCGTGAGGATGCTCAGGGCAGACCACCTCAGCAACGAGTGGAAGGACAGCTTACTACATGCACAGCAGGAAGATCCGGACATCAAGCCGATTCTGGAATGGATAAAGGCCAGTGCTCCCAAGCCCAAGTGGAGTGACGTCTCAGCGATGAGTTCGACCACTAAAAGCTATTGGGCCCAGTGGGACAGCTTGCTGCTTCAGGATGGAGTTCTGTGTCGTAAATGGGAAAACGTTCGGGGAGACAGCTGTCATTTGCAAATGGTTGTCCCTAAAGTTAAAGTACCGGACGTTCTACAGCTGTACCATAATGATTGTTCAGGAGGCCATCTGGGAGTTAAACGAACTCTACTGAAGATCCGAGAACGGTTTTACTGGGTCCACTGTCGAAACGATGTCGAGGACTGGTGTCGCAAATGTACAAGTTGTGCGGCTGTAAAGGGACCTCAGACTCGTAGTAGAGGTGCATTGAAGTTGTACAATGTTGGTGCACCATGGGAGAGAATAGCCATTGACGTGGCGGGGCCGTTTCCGGAGAGTGAAAGCGGTAACAAGTATTTCATGGTTGTGATGGATTACTTCACTAAGTGGCCAGAAGTCTTCGCCATTCCAAATCAAGAAGCTTCAACAGTTGCAGATAAACTAGTTCATGAAGTCTTCTGTCGTTTTGGAGTACCTTTAGAGGTTCACAGCGATCAAGGAAGGAATTTTGAGTCTCAAATATTCCAGGAAACTTGCCGAGTTATGGGTACTCATAAAACAAGAACGACTTCTTATCACCCGCAATCTGATGGAATGGTGGAACGATTTAATCAGACATTGGAGAGGTACCTAGCAAAAGTTGTAGACAATCGGCAACGAGATTGGGACAAGCACATACAACCGTTTTTGTTGTCATATCGAAGTTCTGTTCACGAAAGTACAGCAGTGACACCAGCTTTCGCAAACTTTGGAAGAGAATTACGGCTGCCTGCAGACCTGATCACCGGGATACCACCCGATGCTCCACGCAGTATAACCGATTATGCAAATGACTTGCGGAAAAAAATTAATGACGTTTATGAGCACGTCAGACAATCGGGCCAGCAAATGTCTGAAAAGATGAAAACCCGGTATGACCGCAAAATGAACAACAAAGGTTTCGACGAAGGTTCACTTGTGTGGTTGCACAATCCAGTCCGCAGCAAAGGGAAATCTCCTAAGCTTCAAGCTAAATGGGACGGCCCGTACCGGATTGTAACCAGGATCAACGATGTGACCTACCGGATACAGAAAGGCGCAAGAGGGACTCCTAAGATCGTCCATGTGGATCGCTTGGCGCGTTATTATGGGACCGATAATGCTCGGGACGAGCATGTCTTAGGAGGGGGCAGTGTTGCATGAATAAGTCAACTAGCGCCATCTAGTGTCAGGAACGAGAGCGAGGGGAGCATTGAGAAAATGACATCACAAATCGCTCAACTGACAGCGCCTAGTCGAAACTCGAACGCTCGGTACCTTCCACGTGTTTACTTGAACATTCTGGATATTTCTTTGCTAATTCAAATATATAGGCGCTGCAAGATGCGATCGAGGCAGTGTTGATTTGACGAAACAAGCGAAGCTTCGGAGCGAAATTAAGTGAATTAGTGTGTTTAATTATTAGTGTTTTAACTTTAATTTGTGTAAAGTAAATTAAAGTGTTAATTTAGGTAATTTTATCGGCAATTTTTATTGTCACGAACCTCAAGCTCGTAACAATATTTTGGTTGTCCCAGCCCATGCGTCAAGCATTAACTTAAAAAATAACTTATTGAGCCAGCCCTAGACGTCAAATTCAACCTCCGTGATGCCATCATCTATACCGTAGTCTCACTAGCATTCTCTGTCTACGCTAGGAATATTGTAACGTTGCCGTTAATTGGAAAATAGACAGTTATGAATATAGATAGTTGTGATAACGTTATCTGTTGTACCATTACGATAAGGTTACGTTATTTATAAAACACATGGTCGTCATGTGCTAGTACTACTGTAGTAGTAGTACTGCTAGTCTTTTATGTATTTATTTATTAGGATTTTTGGTTTGGATGCTTGTCTTTTCAGCCATGTTTTTATTTCATTCGGGATTTTCGTTTTGTAGGTTTTTGTTTAAAAACTTCTTCACAATATGTTGATGAGTCACAATGCGAAGTATTTGAGAGATTTTGACGGCAGATTGAATCAATAGACCGTAGGTGGTGATAGTATATCAAGGCGTCTTAGCAGACACATTATCTTGAGGTTCACATCACCATAGGAACCAGTGGCATAGTAAAAAAGGTAGCAGGTTGGGTAAAATGCCATGGGCCCCCATTCCGAAGAGTGCCCCGGCCCTAGAGGGCCATTACTACACCTATTTTTATTATTTAACATTTATTGTTACAAGATTTAGTTTAAGTTATTAGTTTTTTTCTTTAATGAATTTAAGTTACTACCCGTGCGGTTAAAGAATGGGATTGAAAATGGTGACACCTCTATTCACCTCTCGCTCGCAAACTTTCGCTATTTATACTCACACACGCCGGTAAAGACTGCAAAAAAATAAGTTGTGGTATATGCGTTTCTCGTACGTTCTATAACTTCAGTTCAACTTGTGATTGCTATTAATAATAACAAAATGCCATAAACTACAAAAAAATCACACCAATTCTGCTAATTTGTGACCTGCGACGCGTTGTGAGTTTTCTACATAATTTAATGATATTTAAATTTATTTTTGCTATTGAGAAATAAACTAATCTGAACTGATAATATTTGATCCAAATCGTTAGCACCGAACAAAAGAAAGTAGCTTTACGAAAATAAAGCAAATAATCGTAAAAATGTTTATATTGTAAAAATTTTAATCTTTGCTATATGTCACTGAGAAGGATAACTTTAAAGAACTCTATAATCAATTGAACCGGTTTGTGATCGAAAACGGGCGAAAAGTCTGACGTGAAATTAAAACATACATGGCTGTCCTATTATCTATTATTTCAAAAAGCATATTGTGAACAACATTGCTTTTTCTCAAATAGACGACGATTGAAAATATATTGAGGATGCTATAGAAAGTCACTAGACGTCTAAAGATCATTTGCATTAATATTTTGTATATCGACAATTAACCGATAACCGATGGGGAAGAAAGGTTCTCGAGTGGCAGCCTCGTACCGGTAGGCGTAGTGTAGGGCGACCCCCCACTAGATGGAGTGACGACCTGGTAAGATATGCAGGAAGTCGATGGATGCAGGTGGCTCAGGACCGTGCTTTGTGGCATTACTTGGGGGAGGCCTATGTTCAGCAGTGGACTTGTGAAGGGCTGTAATGATGATGATGATGATATCGACAATTGCAGTTACATGAAACGCTAGATGAAGAGCAAGATACACTGTTTATAATGTCAAAAAATAGCTTTTTACTAAATGCATATGGAATTATATACGGTACTTATAAGAAAAAAAATTAAATTTTTGTCTGTCTGTCCGTTTATTTGGAGGGACGTTTCGATTTCATTTTTACTTTAAAAGTTTGGTTTGTTGAACACAAAAAGCGCTTATAAAAACTATTCTATTTAATTCCAAGGCAGATGAAAGAAATAAGGCTATTCTACTAAATATAAAGGTCGAAAACTATAACTTCATTATGTTTAAGTACTGGTTTTCCATTGCAATATTTTACAGACCATCGATGCGGCCTCTAGAGCACTCCGATCTAAAGCCATTAATCATTAATCTTTAAAATGCATTGACCACTCGAATGTCGGGGTCATTTCGGCCAATATATCTGTCGAGCACTTTCCGAAGTACTAAGTATATAACAAGTATACTAAGTATATATATATATATATATATATATATATATATATATATATATATATATATATATATATATATATATGTGTGTTACAAATAGTTTGCTATCACTCGACGCCATGTTATGGCGTTTGACAGATGCGCATATTATTTGAGATGCCAGAATATGGCGTTTGGACAGACGAGGGGTTAAAGCGCTTGAAAGTCTGCCTGGAAGACCTTGAAAAGCATAGAACTGAATCTGGAAATTTTTAAAACGGGAGCAAACAGAATAGCAAAATGGTGATTTATTTGGAAGGTGAAACGTCATTTTGATAAAATTTGCGAGGATGAACGTCTCCAAGATCCCTTATTTCCTTAGGAATTTTTTTAGGATTTCCTTAGGAAATTCAGGGGCAAGTTAAACGCCATTTTAATAAATTTGCATGGATGAACGTCTACAAGATCCTGAAAACTTGTTGAAAAGATATATTCTATTGAGTATTACAGCATCGTTAACCAACAGAGATCACGTTTTCTTGGAATGAATGAAATTGTCTCCAATTTCAGTGTATTGCAACCTACCACTTGGCAAAATTTAAAAGTACCGATTCATTGGAAAAGGCTTTAGTCAAAGACATTTAAGTAGTAGTAATCCAGCTACCGGATACAAATGTGAATCTAAACCATCTGGGGATCCATTAAAAAAATAATCAAAACTGGCGGGGCCGCTTTTCAGTTTAAGCAAGACATTGTAATTTCGTGTTTTTACTAACGACTCGACAACAGTGCCAGCTACCGGGTACAAATGTGAATCTAAACCATCTGGGAATCCATTCAAAAAATAATCAAAACTGGTGGGGCCGCTTTTCAGTTTAAGCAAGACATTGTAATTTCGTGTTTTTACTAACGACTCGACAACAGCGCCAGCTACCGGGTACAAATGTGAATATATACCATCTGGGGATCCATTCAAAAAATAATCAAAAGTGGTGGGGCCGCTTTTGAGTTTGAGCAAGACATTGTAATTTCGTGTTTTTACTAACGACTCGACAACAGCGCCAGCTACCGGGTACAAATGTGAATCTAAACCATCTGGGGATCCATTCAAAAAATAATCAAAACCGGCGGGGCCGCTTTTGAGTTAAAGCAAGACATTGTAATTTCGTGTTTTTACTAACGACTCGACATCAGCGCCAGCTACCGGGTACAAATGTGAATCTAAACCATCTGGGGATCCACTTAAAAAATAATCAAAACTGGCGGGGCCGCTTTAGAGTTTAAGCAAGATATTGTAATTTCGTGTTTTTACTAACGACTCGACAACAGCGCCAGATATCGGGTACAAATGTGAATCTAAATCATCTGCGGATCCATTAAAAAAATAATCAAAACTGGCGGGGCCGCTTTTGAGTTTAAGCAAGACATTGTAATTTCGTGTTGTTACTTTCGTGGATTTAGTTAAATTGACCCTCGACTTTTCTCTTGGATTACAGGACAATAAATACTTGGGTTATGAGAGGAATAGTACAGTTAACTTACAGCCTCCGGCTCCTCTCCTAGATGACATTTTATATTGATTAGCAAAAAATAATTTAACAATTTAGATAGGTTGTTTTATTTTACTTTATTTAATAATTTCTACAAAACTGCGTTCTTTTGTGTCCTTTTCAATTTATTTAAACAACTTTCACTAACAACCTACAAACCATAAAACACAAAACAAAATAAAACCCCAGGTTCTGCAACAATATGACTTACTGACCATACTTGTGGAATATTTAAATCTTCAAAATAAGAAATATTTTAAATTTGTTCGCGCCGGGCTCAAACTTACGTACGTATGGAATCAAGTTCATCTCCTTTACGAACGGATAAAGCATAATTGCAGGAGGGATCTTGATTATATTTTATTTCAAGAATTTAATTTGGTATATTATTAAAATTGGTTATAACGAGAAAATAACGGCACAACGAAAGATTCTATCTATGCCAAGCCGAAGCGGCGCGCTTATTATAAAAATTCAATTTAAATATTCAAATTAGTTTACTAACATCAAATATTTCTGATATGTACCTTCGTTTTTTAAGGTATTTAAAAATGTCAATAAAGAAAGAGCATTGTACAACATAATTAGTTGGAAAGAATGAACGGGGATAGAGTGACAGGAACTGGAGAGAAGTGAATGGAAGAGTTGAAAAGGGACGTCCTAGACGAGATTTTATCGACCAATAAAGTGATATATTGAAAATTAGGAGTACCCTTAATCAACGAGCATGTATGCGTAGGTATATGAATGTGGAGGAGGCGGGAGAGGTGTGTCAGGATCGTGCTAAATGGAAGTCTGTAGTCTCTGCCTACCCCTCAGGGTGACAGGCGTGATTGTTTATGTCATGTTATGTTTTATATGAAGTTAATGTGTGTACTACCAGTAAAATTAATTTTATTTAAAGGTTATTTGCTAATTTATTTATTTCGAAGCTATTTATTTTGAAACTCCTTTTTTATATTCCTTAACTTCTAATTACCATCAATATGGGTACACTAGTCGCTCGTTCTTCCATACAAACGTAGTCTGGCGATAACTCCACTGTTTGATAGTGTAGGTACAAAATAAAAAATGATTTCAATTTGTCTTATCATTATCTAGCCCTGTATGGAAACAAAAAAGTAGAAAAAGATTATGTTTAAAAGTAACAAGCGTCGAAAATTCCGAATTTCCACACTATTTTTACCACATCTTTGGGCGGAAATAAATACCATAAGAACAACGAAAATTGCAAAACAATTACCATACAGGGATAGATTAGTTATTCAAAAATGCAAATAATTTTATTTTAAACAGAAACATTCAATAGATTTTTCATGACATCCAGACTACCAAAGGTCTGTTTATAAAATTTCGCGCGCCCGTTTTTGTTATAAAACATCTTGCCTTTCGCTACAAATTGTTTCCCCCGATCAGTGGGACGGATGGAGGGGGGGGGGCGCAGCGCGCACTCACACATACTCACTAGGTTAGCCGCTGCTATCTATTTATGGTTGTAATACCTACATATCTACATCTTTATTTAGAATAATTGCTTCCTTTTGTTCGTGTCCACTTGCTGAAGGATGAAGCCGGGATGAATATAGTTGGTAAAATGTACCCATAAGTTTGTTGAAGCACATGTAAGATAGTTAAAATTGAAAACAGGTAGGTACATGATAATGAACCTTCGATACAGGTAGTACATTAGGTACTTAACTACTTTAATTTGCCAACTAACGAAAACATATCAATTATCGATTGTCGAAAATCTTAAAATTATCTATAAATTTAATTAGAATAGGTAATTTTTAGATTTTCGATAATCGTGCTTACGTATAGGAATCTCATATCCTAATATACCTAATGTAATCTATGTAAGTAATTTAAGAACAATAATAATTTTAAAACACTTTCACACAACAAAAACATGAAACTGAGAAGAAACACCCGATCTGCCGAAACAAACTCTGAGAGGTCAGTCCAGTACATTGGTAATGTAATATGGTCCTTTGAAGAAAGAACCATACAGAGATTCCGTACCCCAAGGGTAACCAGCAGGGCCCTATTACGGAGCCTCCGCTGTCCGTGTGTCTGTCTGTCTGCGGGCTGCATCTCATGATCCGTAACAGGTAGATGGTTGTAATTTTCACAGAACGTGTATTTCCGTTGCCGCTATAACAACAAATAGTAAAAATAAATTTGAAATTAAAGGGTTTCCTACTAGAAAAAGAAACGTGTATTTTGGCTTTTTTTGATAGATAGTAATATGTAGTAGCTCGGAAGTCCCATTCGCACTTGGCAAATATTTGTTTATAATATTTAACCTTACCTCAGACATACTCATATTTTTTACATATAATTTACTATATAACCTACTACTAAATAAAATAGTAGCTTTGCTATGGTATTATAGTATATTTTGAATTAGATTTAATCACAGAGCGCATAAACCTATCTCAGATATTGGGTTATGAATACAGATTAAGTACATATAGGAGAATAGGATTTAGTTTCTAAGTTGTACATATTTTATAGCCTTCGTTATCAATAGCATAAACAGGCCAAGCCCCCTAGCCTACAAACGTTTCGTAACGAATCTCTTTCTACAATCGCGCCTTTTATTTGTTTGGACTGACCACCCGACTCGTTCAGTGATGTGATTCCCATACAGTGTTTAGTTTTCAACTAGCGTTATCTATCATAAAATAAATCAAATTTTTATTTATATTTCGCTAATTGTGTCTGTACTGTGAATTTGATTTACAATCAATCTCAAGTTGTAGTTTTCTTCTAATTACTTACCTTGTCTAGACGTGTTCTTTGGACTTCTGTAAGGAAGTCTGTGCTGTTAGTACCTATTCCGTTTAGGTACGTTACTATTTTGATAGACGTATGTAATTGTCCCTGCAGTGACACAATGCCTATTGTTGATAACTTTCTAAGTACTAGGAGAATATTGCAAACCGCTATTGAACACAAACAACCAATAAACAATTTACAAACTGACATTTTTTATTTATTTAATTAACCTACATAAAAGCCCCACTCACATCAAAATCGCGCAGTTGAAAAAGCTGTTATCCTGACACTGGCTTGCATATACTTCGGGGATTTGCCTGTGTGCTATTATAGCTAACTAGCTATGGTAATAAATACCTATTTAAAATAAATAGTACCTACAGTAATATTTGCATAACCTACAATAAAATACGAAAACATAAAGAAAACAGAAAAAAGTGTAAAATAATTATGTTTGTGTTAGAAGTCGGTTACATTTTTTTTTTCAAAAAAAATTTTTTTTATGTTACCATTTTTAGTTGAGAGTTATGTCCCTTTAGTGGGTACAGGCGTGATATTATATTGTGTGGTTGCGTAATGAATGCATAGATACGCGATAGCAGCAATCGCGGTTGATTTGCTGTCATTTATTGAAGAGTTCCGTCGATTTCTCCAAGATCCCTTCATCAGATCCTGACCTGACCATTATCGATTACCGTGGGATCATCTGGAAAGTATATTCTTTAGAACATACATAAAACCAACGAATTGAGAACCGCCTCCTTTTTTCGAAGTCGGTTAAAAATTAGGTAAAAACAAATCAATGAAATTATTAGTATATAATAACACCCACTTAAATTCACAGAAGAACTTTCATAATAACAACCAAATTGGGTTCATAATAATTACGTTTCACACAGCAGATCCTAAGTTCTAATGACACCAATTAGTTTCTTCTCTCTTTTCTCTTTTTAAAATACGTTACCCCCCACAATAGGATTTTCTCCTGTTTCGTTGAGGCAGTTTACAAACACAAATTACACAAGGACCAACATCCGGAACAACTATTTGTAGACCATACAAATATTTGTTCCGTGCGGGATTCGAACCCGCAGCCCCAAGCGCAGCCACTCATTGCTAAGCTACTGCGTCACGGAGCTCGGAATTGCCTTTTGAGTTTATGTTATCATTCAAACATGAACCGCATAGGTAGGTATAATTATAATTATACGCGATGACGCCGTCGCTTTGCGTCACTCAGGAGTGCGTGTGTGTGTGCGCACTAGCTTCTTACTGCTCATCACAGCGTCTATCCCTTTCGCACGTAATGTCGGTTGAGATAGCATGCATTTTTACCCCGCCCACCACTTAGTTCGTGCCATCGACTAGGGCAACCTTAAGAGTAAGTATAAGTCTGTTATATAAGACATAAGCCTGTTTCCTTAACCTTCAAAAGTTTAATTTTATAATAAGGGAACAAAATAGACAATCTTCATGATTTTCTTTATATGCGTGTATAAAATATTTATTTTCCAATCATCATCATCATCATCATTACAGTCTTTCACAAGTCCACTGCTGAACATAGGCCTGCCCCAAGTAATGCAATTCCTATAATAATAATATTATAATTTGCAATACATAATAATAATACTATTATTACCTATACGAATAATACTATAATTATACGATCCATAAAAGGTCAATTCGAATCCATAACTTCATAAGTTGGCCGAATTTTTTTATAGAAGAGTGGTAAACGAACATACGGCTCACCTGATGTTTAGTGATTACCGCCGCCCATGAACAACTGCACCACCAGGAGAGTTGTAGATGCGTTGCGATGCGGCTATTTAACCTCTCAACCCTCTAGCGGTCTCATGAGAACGCGGCCATATTCCGTCAAATCCCTAGCGGTCTTATGAGGTCGAACCCACCCACAGCGCTTTAACCCATAAAAACTTATATATAGAGACTACCTTTCTATGAAACATTTTGGAATTATATAATCAATATGAAATACTCTATCTTCTAGTGCAATAAAAGACTGTTACCCTATAAATATTTTTTTTATAACCTACGTTTATTTCGTAAGCCATTTTCGTGTGAATGTTATAGTGTTAATTTTTGGATTTTTCTTTTTTTTTATTAGTGTTTTAGTATAGTGTTTTATTATAAAATTGTTATGAAAGTTTTTGTTTGAATATAATTTATCTTTTTACGTATATATTTTGAGTAATATATATTGAAGTAATTGTGATTTTCACGCTGCCGACAAACGCTTGGTACGTTTTTTTTGTTAAAAAAATATAATAAAAACTTTGTGTCATGAAATAAAACCAGACTTTTGTTTAGAAGACAAGATAGAGAATTTTGTATAGATTTTATTATGCTACACTTTTTCATAGAAAAGTAGTCTCTAAATATAAGTTTTAATGGTTTTAGGTGCTGTGGGTGGGCGCGGTCGCATGCGACCGCGCGGGATTTTTTATGGCGCTTGAAGGGTTAAAAAGGTCGTGTCGGTCCGAAAAAATCAATGGTGGTAGACTGTCACTGTGCGATTTAAAAATTCTTTTGAATCGCACAGTGGTGGACCGCCAGTCATCCAGATGGTATCGTGAGTGTTGTTACGATGTGCGATGGCGATATTGTACAGCTGGAATTAGTCCGAACAATTCCTCAAAGCACTCGCCGTGGTAAATGCGATAAAATACGAAAAGAGATGCAACATCTATTTGTAGTGCCAGTGAGTCAAACCGATCGGAAAGAGCTAGTTAAACTTATTTAATTAAAAAAAAAAGAATATATTATTTGAAATTATTAAAAAAAAAAAGGATGAATATAGATTTAGTCTGTAGTTTGTTTTTTGGCTTGATTACATCGTGATTGTCTTCAAGGTAAAATTGAATAGACTTTTGTTAAGTTAAACGTTAGCGTGCTATACCATTCGGCTGCTTCAATAATGAACATCAAATGGAATAGTAGTAAGCAATGGCTTATTAGATCAAAATGATATATTAGGTCTTTACTTATGCAATTTCCGTTTTTTATGAAATTAGCTAACGTATTTTTAACAATATTTCTATATCTATTAATCAAACCATGATGATGATGATGATGCCCAACTTGAAGAAATCAGCTGAACGGGAGGCAACAAATACTGCCTCTCGGCTATTGAATTTTTCTTCCCGCCAAAAAAAATATCCTTTCTGTAATTCTAGAAAGAGTAGAAGTCTGTTGTACTGTATGAGGTCACGTTATCGTGCAGGAGCAGCGGGAGCGAGCGATTGACCATATCTGGTTGGAGACGTGCGAGCTTCTCATTCATTGTGTGCAGTTCTTCACCGTACACATCTGCAGTAATGCTAATTCTGTTTGGTAAGAAGCTGTGATGAAGCAAGCAGTAACGATTACTTTTTTAGGGTAAGTTGACTACTTCTATTTCCTTCAACTATCCTTCAATAGGCCTGCTGGAAGAAATTTCTTTATGGAATAAGCAGTGCCTTTGTACATAATTTTGTTTTTACCATTTTCCTGTCAAAGTATGTGTGTACATAAACTGTTAAATAAATAAATAAATAAGTTTTCGTTTAGGGCATGATTTAGGTGCTGAACTAGGATCCTTGACTTGACAACTTGCGAATGTCAAACAGATTCCATTTTTCGTCGTAGGTTACAATGCGGTTCAAAATTCCATCGTTTGTGTGCCTGTTGATCAATGCGAAGGCACCTCTTGACGCGTACATCGCGCTTGCGATCATTGAGATTTTAGGGCACCATTTTGACTAATATTGTTTTCATGCTAACGTGGAAAGATGCCGTGGATTAAGTATCATCAGCGATCACAATCGCCTTTAATTCGTCATTGTCGAGAAAAGTTTTCGGACGACCACAGGGTTCATTTTTCAGGTCGTAATTTCCAGAACGGAAGCGGGCAAACCAGTAACAGCGAGGTTGGTTCGTTTGCAGTATTCGGTACATAAATGTTGTTGATGTTGCGTACTACTTGTGCCACGTTGGTGCCAAAACGGTACTCATATTCCATTTTTTTTATCCAGCCTACATATATGTCCCACTCCTGGGCACAGGCCTCCGCTAATTTCTGAGAGGTTTTTAGGGCAAGGAATTGTCCGGCGCGCTGCCCCAATGCGTGTTGGCGAACTCCACGTGGCTTCGAAATATCTTTTTTTATTTCTCAGATACCTATGCAGGTTTCTTCATGTTGATTTACTTCACCGCCGAGCACGTGATAAGCCAGTAATCAATAAAAAATAACTAATTTTGAAATATAAATTCTATGTGATTAAAATGAAATTACTTTGAAACTATAATTCTTAGTCAAACAAAAACTATTTTGATTTGAAAAGACCAGTACTGCAGAACGACAATTTCATAGGTTAAGACATATTATTTCAAATTCAAAAATTTGAAAACGTAGTATGTGAGGTTGCTGCAACATATTATGTTTTACATATTAAAATAAATAATACAAAAGCGACATGCGGTTTACCACGTAGCTGACCGCAAAGCCATTAACTGCTAGTAGTACTCTGCGTACCATTTACGCTACTAATGAATGTAATTCACACACATCTTCATATTATCAACTAAAAGCAATCAAATTGATATTAATTTGCAAAAATAAACGAGTGATGTACATAGCTAAAAAAATTACACTGAAAAGATTTTAATCTCATGGAATTATTATGGGCTTCAGAAAGCATCCTCGCGTCTGAGAAAATCTGTTCTAAATTTAAACTTTTTTTTTTGAAAATTGTTCAAAAATGTTTTTTTTAAATAAATTTAATCCAGGCAGTGTTTTTTATTATTAATTGATTTCATTGACTTTTAACCTTAAATAAAATAACTGTCAAAATTTTAGCGCTGATAGAAGAAGGCTGTAGCCAATTCTATGTGTCTTGGCGATTTAAAATAATGAATATTGATCGTATCAATAACGTAGTTTTGTTTCCACCATGTCATTCAACTACTGTCGTGAATCTTTGCAAGCAAAACCTTATATTAGTTTCAAGTACATCTATCTATTTACCTATCTATCTATGTAACGGAATCCTTTAATATAATTCTCACCAACTTGTAGCCTAACTCGCGTCAAGGACAGACGACAACACAATAATTTAATAACTTTATACTAGTTTCCTGATCACCATCATCAGGATAAAATAAAATAACAATCAGAATCCTCACAGCTCATGATCAATGTTTGTTGAAGTTTTTTAAATTATTATATTATTTAAATGTAAGATTGTTGTTATATTATACCAAAAATTGAAATAGGAAACATGCATTTCCTTCGTTCCATGGTTAAAGTCGTATGCATTGTAACACTCCTTTTCATTCAGTTTTGTTTGCATTGAAAATATTCTTCAGGGTATTTTTCAACCGGAAATCTTTCAAACATTTTATAAGATACCTACCAACTTATTTGAAATAAGTTTAAACGTAGCAACGGCTCTTTGGATGGTACGGATTTCGTATACTTTTTTCTTTCTTTTATTTAAGATATCGCCTAAGTGTGATCCTATATTTTTTTTAAATAAATGAATCTAAAACTATAAAACGCTGGGATGGGTTACTAGAAATAAATATGACTTATCACAAACCTTGCTTCCCGCGGCGGGATATAAGAGGCTGAAGGGTGTTAAGAGTTGAGTAAACACTAAACACATTCATGCATTGACGCCGAGTCCTTGTTGATGCCAACATTCTTAAAATTAACAACATTCTTAAGCAGCTTTTCATACCTTTTCAGACACAAGTTTTAGTTATGAAGTCATTCACCAAGAAAGATTTGAATAATCTCTGAATTGTAAATTTTCCGCTTACCCGTAAATTTTAAATAAAATTATTATTTTAAATAGTTTTTAAATTGCACTCGCCTTATTTAATTTTTTTTCTGATCTCATTATGTATTGCAGTTTCTTGAACGTTTTTGTTGTTGTTACGAGTGGCCAATTAAGGCAGGCAAAAGTCATAGGTCATACAGTCTAGTTTTATGTATATTTTGTTCACAAAATTCTTTACAATATGAATTATATAGATGCATCACATCGCAACATTTTGTGAGATTTTGACGACAGTTTATCCCAACGCTTTAGCGGATGAAAAACTCTGAGGTTCATATCACTACCGAATCATTAGTAAAATTGTTTGAAAAAACCACCCTACTTTTTCTTATTTTATATAAAACACTGTCTTTCTTATTTTTGTTTTGTACGAATCTTGCTTTGATCAACAATACCAACGAATTTTATATAATACTTACTGTTTGTGTACCTTAAATATTATCACTAGTAGTGCTTTAGTAGTACCCACCACTAATCTAAGATCCTAACTCTAAAATTACCGAATTCTTTCAAACATTAGGGTTCGATATCTTAAGGCTCAGTGGAAGAGTGTCTGAGCAATGAATTACAGCACTGAGAGCTGCTGTTTCGAAACCCGCACGGAACAAATATTTGTATGGCAGCCTACCAGTAAGTGTTAACTGCCTTCACGATACAGGAGAAAATCCTGGTGTGCCATATAGATAACGCATTTTATAAAAAAAATGCTTTGAACGCTTGGCCGCCACAAGCCAGTTATCCTTGAGGTAACTTTTGTGGCACCTCTTGCTGAAAACTCTTTATACTAAAGGATCGATAGCCGTACTTTCGTTCAAATATCCCATTGTATACACATATAACGAGTAACTTTTGTGCACTTATATACAACGTGTAGTTTTATAGACTATATATGCATTGTGATATTTCTGGGGGGAAGCCTATGTTGAGCAGTGGACTTCTTCAAGTGCTGTATGTAATGATGATGAAAAAAGGCTTCGCCAAAAGCTAATTTTGTGTAGATTACAAAATGTTCAGTTTTAGCCATAGTGGTGTTGTGATTGTCACTGTCTCTGCACTGTTTCCTAGTCTATTGTAAACTTTTCATTACATATAAATAATTTTTAATATATGTAAGTTATAATTTATATAGATAAGTTTTACAACGGTTTTCTCTCATCTCTTATATGTATTCAGTATTCGGAAGTTATCGCATTTTTTCAAAATAGGTTATAAGGTTTATTAAATGAATTGCTGTTAGTAATATGCGTTGTTGATTAAAACAAAACTGGACAAGCTCGAGTAGGACTTGCGCTCCAATGGCTTCGTAAGAACTTAATTAATATTATGTTTGTATGAAACAAAATCCTAGCGTATAATAGTAGCTTAGTGCTGCTGTGTCTCTTAGAGAACCGAAGACCCTTTTTTACTGCTAACATCTTACTTCTAAGAGGTGATAACACACCTACACTTCAACACGTTTATTTCCCATAGAATCCACTTACTATCAGATGGACAGTGTGCTCGTTTGTCATCTCATAGTATAAAACAGATAGTTCATATTTTCCAGAAATAATGGGTGAGCTTAGCATCGAACATTGTTTAAACGAAAGGTTAGTCGAATTAAAGGTGAAAATTAAGTGTGTAGTGGAAAATCTTCTCCCATACACCGGTCTTTACTACGGTCGATGCTCAAAAAGTAAATGAAAGTTTCAAATTTCATAAATCTAGTTTGACTGAAATTTATGATAAGTGATTCTGCGAGTGTCTAATGTAAATGCAGAACAACTATATTTTTGATACAATTATCATAGATTTAGGTTGCGCGCCAGTTAACATTTTAAACTCTTAGTATAAACGAACGTACAATATAAATTTTATAGTTTGATACCTTCACCCTTTAATTTAAAAAAATGTGTTGACAAAAAGACAACAAAATGATCTTATACGGATTCCTTTATTTTCTCCTGAGGTACAGATCCCTAAAATGTATTTAGTTGCGTAAAAATAAAAAATAGTGAACCGTATACAATAATGATCGTAAATGAATATTCTATTTTGTAAATTATACAATAGTAACTATCGTTTTTAACCTTACAGATTCGACTACATTCAACAAAAGCGTCAGAAAATTGTGTCGTATATTCTTTTCTTGAATCATGTTATGTAAAGAAATAAATTGAATGAGTTTTATTGTTGTTTAAGTGTTGTAAAATGTGCTATCAACACACGAAACTGTTTTTGACTGTTTTTGAATAATATAATACTCTTATCTTATTGCTTAGAATTATATATTTTTATTAGAATAACGGTTGACAAACGAGAAGCCAGTCCAGCTGATGATTAGTGGATGTCATATGATGGTATTGGTATTACTTTTATCATTGTCTTGAATTTATATTCGATATAAAAACTAGCAGGGAGTTTATATTGAAGTCTGTGTCTGGTCCACTAGGTCTGCATAGGAAATAACACATCGTTAGTTGCAAGTTAAGACCCTGTGCACGCTTCTGAATATTTGCCTGAAAAATTCAAACCGAATTCATCTGTTTTATAAACTACAAAAGATATGTGCAAATGAAATTAGCCGAAAACAATTCCGAACAAATATCCGGGGATTACAGAAATTGAGAAAAAATCATAAACGGAAATTCAGGGTTTACTTAAGTGCTCGCGATCCTTGCAAAATCAGTTGCTTAAGTTATTTGGAAACGTGTTAGCTTAGCGTTTATTTCTCCGTATAAAATAAACATTATTTCTATCGGTCTTATTTATCGTTAGTCACCAAAAACCAATTGTAAATCGCAGACGTCTCGCACTTTTGATTTAGTTTTCTTTGAGTTCTTTAAAACCTGGTGTGAATGGGATGGATACACCACCATCTATGGAAATACATTTGCGACATTTCTCACAGTTGCAGCTTTATACATCCTCGAAACGAATTGAATTAATGCATTATCTTAAGGATTAACAAACTTTAATATTTACCATGTTTTTTATTTCCTTCTGTACATATTGTTTGTAAGAGATTTTAGGTAGGGTACTTTATGTGGCACGTATGTATAATGGTATATAAAGTTTTTTTTTTATCAATATGTGTCTTTATTATAATTATTTATTTCTGGGAATTGTCGGCTCGGAGTTTTTGTACGCATAATCCATAAGTAAAATATAGTTGTTTTATTTGTTTTATGCTCACTTTTTAACTTTTATAGATGTGAGCCATTTAGATTTTAGTGTTAGACGAATCAGATGTAAGTTTAGCGATGTGTCTATACGTCGATATAGCCGTTTATTAGGGGTTAAAGCAGTTACACTTTAAGGGATATATTTGGCCGACCATCACAAGGTCGTGGTTGAGGCAGCTGCACGCCTACTGCTTTATTATCTTATTGTTCTCACTTTCAACTAGTCGGGAAATTTTCTTTTATACATGAACTCCTTCTAAGACTTAGACAATTTTTAACAAATTTTCTAATTATCTTATAAATGTTATTTATCTTTATTTTTATAATATTTTCGACTTGTATTTATATTATTTATCTTATTTTAAATATTTTTTTCAAGTTTTTAATAAATTTATTTATTATGGAAGACAATATTTTGCCTTTAATTTACTATGTTATCGGTCTAATGTCTGAAATGTATTTATATTAACTTTATGGTTATTAATGTAATTTTATTGTTTAATATATATCTTTTAAGACTATTTTTGACGCCCCTTTATATTGAATTTAATTATTAATAATAATATTGGGCCGTCACGTAGTGTTCGACCGAAACAGGATTTTCAAACGAAACCGAAACCGAAAACAAACCTCCACTTTGGTCGGATTGTCGGAGTGTCGGCCGAAAACAAAACTTATTTAGATGTGTTTTAATTTTTTATTACATAATGAAATCTGGTATTTTTACACATATATTTTTAACATATAAGATAAGAGAGGTAATTCATGTTAAAGAAAAACAGTAATTATAATAGTCATGTTGCTATATATTTATTTGTTTTAAAGTAAAAAATTAAACAATTTAACATTAAGAAATACTTTTTTAGTAAATTTTGCCAAAAATCAACACTTAGGGACACATTTAAATAGTTACTTTAACGTTAACTTTTTATTAACTTATTGGGAACATATTTTATTGTATTCACAATATTGTTAAGTTTAATTAACGCCAAATTATGCGAAGCCTTATTAGGTTTAAAATACCTATCTCTCCTTTGGAATATTAATATTATATTTTTGTTATGAGTTTTATTATATTTATCATTTCAGGTATATTCGTACTTATCTAATAATTTACTTCATTGGTGGTCAATTTCATATATTTCTCGAGAATTCAGTATTTAAAAATTATAATTAACGGATTATATTTCCGTATCACTGAAATAAATTGTCCATTGGCAATAAATTTATGTATTGGCTTGTGTAGTGTTACGATAGTTGAATCTGTATAACCTATACACAATACTGGAATTTATTTCCTTTACTGTAACAATTCGGGATTGATGAGTGAGTATGACATAAAAAAAATTAACAAAATCAGAGCGAC
>CAJQZP010001103.1:0-62500 GCA_907164705.1 Parnassius apollo | reverse complement strand
GTGGCGCGCTTGTATTTTAGGAAAGTAATTATAGTAAAAAAAAGTATATTTAGATTTAGAATTAAAAGTAAATTTTTATCCTTTAAGGGCTAAGGGTTATTAACTTAAAGTCAATTTATATAATTTATCAGTAAAAGCACCCGTGGCATTGATAACGCAACGGCATTATTTGGACATACTCAGAAAGAGGTTATCAATATACTGTTGAAGAATATTGTGCCCGATACTACTGAGATGCATAAAAAGTTGCACTTCTGTGACCACATTTGCAGGAATCTTCCACCTAATACCTCAAAGCTCTTCTTTTGGAGCGCATCTCAAACATCCTCAATGGAGTTAAAATCTAGGGATTGCGCTGGCCATTCTTGCCGTGCCGTGACATCATGCATGTTAGTTTGCCAGTTTCAATGTTTCTTTTTAATTATTTACCTCTTAATAGACTGCAAAAATGGATAAAAGATATAAGTAAATTATGTAAGCTTTCGATATATAGTATATGCGTGTGTGTGTGTGTGTGTGTGTGTGTGTGTGTGTGTGTGTGTGTGTGCGCGTGCGCGTGTGTATTCGTGCGTGCATGCGTGCGTGCGTGCGTGAATGTTTGTATATAGGGCTGTATGAGTGTAACTATTATTTAACCTACCTATGTACAATAAAAAATTGCTCGCAATTACTTATTTTGTTACTTAATTCAACTGTCGCTCTGATTTTGTTAATTTTTTTATGTCATACTCACTCATCAATCCCGAATTGTTACAGTAAAGGAAATAAATTCCAGTATTGTGTATAGGTTATACAGATTCAACTATCGTAACACTACACAAGCCAAGACGTAGATTTATTGCCAATGGACAATTTATTTCAGTGATACGGAAATATAATCCGTTAATTATAATTTTTAAATACTGAATTCTCGAGAAATATATGAAATTGACCACCAATGAAGTAAATTATTAGATAAGCACGAATATACCTGAAAAGATAAATATAATGAAAGTCATAACAAAAATATAATATTAATATTCCAAAGGAGAGATAGGTATTTTAAACCTAATAAGGCTTCGCATAATTTGGCGTTAATTAAACTTAACAATATTGTGAATACAATAAAATATGTTCCCAATAAGTTAATAAAAAAGTTAACGTTAAAGTAACTATTTAAATGTGTCCCTAAGTGTTGATTTTTGGCAAAATTTACTAAAAAAGTATTTCTTAATGTTAAATTGTTTAATTTTTACTTTAAAACAAATAAATATATAGCAACATGACTATTATAATTACTGTTTTTCTTTAACATGAATTACCTCTCTTATCTTATATGTTAAAAATATATGTGTAAAAATACCAGATTTCATTATGTAATAAAAAATTAAAACACATCTAAATAAGTTTTGTTTTCGGCCGACACTCCGACAATCCGACCAAAGTGGAGGTTTGTTTTCGGTTTCGGTTTCGTTTGAAAATCCTGTTTCGGTCGAACACTATGTGACGGCCCAATATTATTATTAATAATTAAATTCAATATAAAGGGGTCAAAAATAGTCTTAAAAGATATATATTAAACAATAAAATTACATTAATAACCATAAAGTTAATATAAATACATTTCAGACATTAGACCGATAACATAGTAAATTAAAGGCAAAATATTGGCTTCCATAATAAATAAATTTATTAAAAAACTTGAAAAAATATTTAAAATAAGATAAATAATATAAATACAAGTCGAAAATATTATAAAAATAAAGATAAATAACATATAAGATAATTAGAAAAATTTGTTAAAAATTGTCTAAGTCTTGGAAGGAGTTCATGTATAAAAGAAAAATTTCCTAAGTTATGAAAGGAGTTCATGTATAGATATCTTGTATAGAGGAGCTGCCGGAGATACATACCTGCAGTTGTACATATACAGGTTGGTCCAAACAGGGAGGTTATAAATTTTTTTTTTGATTACTCACACCTAGGGGTATCCGAAAATACCCTATGTATGTTACGCGATTTTTTGTAGTTTTCGAGTTATGATTTTTTTTACCCTTTTTTTTTAAAAATATTCACCCTAAATAGCTTAACATTAAAAAAAATGTAATTGTGAAATTTTTTCCAAGTTTTTTTGTTTGTAGCATGATCCTTATGAGTTGCCCTATTATGCATAAAATAATTAGCTTCCTAACATTCACTGAAGATACAATAATTTTAATCGAACCTTAAAAATTTTCTGTCAGGAGAGTGGGGCTTGAATTTTCAACATTAAATGAAAAATAGTAATAAATGATTTCATACTTTCTAATCAATTTTAAAAACTTGGCAGTACCTTAATCTTTCAAAATAACATTAAAAAAATGACACTTAATCGGCCAGTTTTTCTGTTACAGACTTCTGAAGTCACTCAGGCAGGAAACTACCTGAATAGTTAATTTGATTTAAAAAATCTTTTTATCATTTCTAGGGCTAAACTAAGATAGTAAATGCTTCAGGTTAGCAAAGAAAACTACTTATTGTGAAAACGTGACATTTATTAAGGTATCATTTTACTACAAACTACATGTTTTTTTTTATTTCACTGAAACTAAATGATAGCACATTCAGTCACAAACACACAAAGGAATTTTAAACAAAGGCTCAGGTAAACATTCCTGCTTTGCGCTCTATTTTGTTACCAGGCCGCACCCCGCGCCCCGCGTGAATATTTTCAAAAAAAAGGGTAAAAAAATCATAACTCGAAAACTACAAAAAATCGCGTAACATACATAGGGTATTTTCGGATACCCCTAGGTGTGAGGAATCAAAAAAAATTTATAACCTCACTGTTTGGACCATCCTGTATATGGGGTGGTCGGGAGCCCGACTGCCTGAAGTAATGTAGCACAATGACTAGTCCTATATTAGGGACTTATGATAATAAACTCAATGATACAAAAGCAATACTATAGAAGGTCTCTATGATGAATATACATTACAATAGTAAGGTTGTGGGTTCGAACCCTATATATGGATGACATATGAAAGTAAGGTTTATGATACAAAAACATTATTATTGAAGGTCTCCTTGATGCATAAGCATTGTATAGGGGGGTCGGGTGACCGACTGCTCCTAGTACTGTAGCAAAATGACTAGTCCTTATTAGGGACTTCAAAAGGAATATTATGGTGGCGTGTGTGCTGCTTCACGAGCAATTGGTCCGAGGTAAACTTGGACTCGCTAACCGATGTGTCCTAGACATATCATCTTAGTGCCGGTGGTAAGCGGGTTTGTTGTAGCAATACGGCTTTCCCGTGGACATCGCACACCCATACCGTTTGTGGGCGGCGTAGTAGCTCATAGCGATGCGTCGTCTATCTTTCGGATTGGGATGATGAGTGTGTTTGGTAGCACTTTTAAGTGTAACAGGCATACTCAAGTTCATGTCTTAGTGCATTAGCGCTATGATACGTGGAGTTTTGTTCATTGACGTCTTGGTAGCGTGCTACTATGATACGTTGGTGATATTTTTTATATAACAACAATACCAACTTTGTTACCAAAATCGATAGGAGTCGTGTGGGTGTGTTGTGAGGGAGCGCCATCCGTATGATAGTTGCATTGATGGTTACTGCTACTTGCGGTATTGCGTCTTGTCATGGATCTGCGGGCGTGCTGCGCCTGATTCGACGCATTCTTGTGGTTCTGGTCGATGGAGGTAAACAAATAACATCTTAGTGCCGGTGGTAAGCGGATTTGTTGTAGCAATACGGCTTTCCCATGGACATCGCACACCCATACCGTTTGTGGGCGGCGTAGTAGCGCATAGCGATGCGTCGTCTATATTTCGGATTGGGATGATGAGTGTGTTTGGTAGCACTTTTAAGTGTAACAGGCATACTCAACTTCATGTCTTAGTGCATTAGCGCTATGATACGTGGAGTTTTGTTCATTGGCGTCTTAGTAGCGTGCTACTATGATACGTTGGTGATATTTTTTATATAACAACAATACAAACTTTGTTACCAAAGTGGATAGGGATCATGTGGGTGTGTTGTGAGGGGGGCGCCATCCGTATGACAGTTGCATTGATACTTACTGCTCCTTGCGGTATTGCGTCTTGTGATGGATCTGCGGGTGTGCTGCGCCTGATTCGACGCACTCTTGTGGTTCTGGTCGATGGAGGTATGCGGGTGATGATGTCTGCTGGGATGTATGGGGGACCTTGGAATGGTGTAAGCCCGACGATAGTCGTATTGATGCTTGTTGCGTTCTGCAGCATTGCGTCTCTGCGATGGTTGTTTGGTGGGACACTATTCTCAATGGCGCTCTCTGCGTCTTGGATTGACTCACGCCTGAGTAGCTTTGGCCAAGTCGGGTCCCTTCATTACGGGGCTGCAGACTGTCTGCCCTCCATGATGTTTTATATAACAACATTATAATATATCTCTGTAACTTTCCCACCTTTGAATGATTGAAGGCAACTTGTCGTTGGGTGAGACAAACATGATCGAAAATGCATTTACTCAACGTCAGTGACACAAACCCTTTCTGATGGCGAATTATTACTCTTACCTTATAACTGCCTTTTGGCTATATCTGCCGTTGTGTTGGTTGGTGGAGCATATGTGTCGACCTCATGCGGGTGGTAGCTGGCGGGAGGATCTGAGGAGACTCTTAAGGCTGCGGCCAAAAGCCGCACAACGTGGGACCCCATTCCCTTGAGGTGAGCGGTAGACTCATGACACGCTCTGCGGCTAGTAGCCGTGCTGATCATGCAATTGGTGGTGATGCCATACACTTACATCACGTCTGCAGGAGCGGCGGTCTGGCAGGTGGTGGCGCTCACGGAGGGTTTACGGCCAGTGTACCTATTTGCCTAAACCGTGTGACGTACATTCACTGTGGCTGGATTCGTTCGTATTCTGTATGGTGTTTACACGCATTGACATGCGCGATTTCGGTCGATGTTTGTGCTTACGCACTAACAAGGGGCCAAGCCTCTTTTACTGATTCGCCAGTTATTTTGCTGTGGACTACGATCCAGTTCCCGAATTAGCGTTCCCTTCGGGGGGAGTGCATCAAAATGGTTAGCGCTCACCGTGCACGGCGTGTGTGGGGCCGTGTGCCTCCCCTCATTTTTAATATATGTGAGAGCGAAGCTCTTGAATCAGGTATTTTGTATAGATATATTTTGAGCCTTTTCCGAGCGGGAAGGGATAAATAATATTAAATTAATAATGTAAACTGGATACAAGTGGAATTGTGACGTTTTATGTTCTTAACCTTTCTCGAGCCCTGTTTTCGTGAACGGGGTTCACTTAGCTTATAAGGCACTACCAACAGCTTTCAACTGCTCTAGCAAATATTCATTCTTCCAAAAGACACCTAAAAGAACTAAGTTACTAAACAAACACAACGTAAATAAGGGTCCTAACTAAGACGATCACGCCAAAATATTACAAACGGCCTATTATTAAACCTTTAGAAAGATCATTTAGAAAGATCAAAACATATTTTATTTATCCTAGTCACATATATATAATTTTTATTATAAAGGGGAATTAATTATATTTAATCTACTATATTTATTATTATGAGAGGGGGGAAGCGTTACAACTAGTTTAAACAATTATATTCAATGAGATCTTCAGTTAAGCCTTAACGTATAATCACCTATCGGACCAAATTATGCCTATAGCTTTCAGGGTGCAATGCAAGCAATATGTTGACAAAGTTTTACCGCATCCGATGAACGGTGACGCAGCGCATAAAAAACCAACAAACATATAATTTTTTATATATTAGATTTATTAATATCAATGAAATCTACTTAAATCGCGCGTAAACGTTATACGCACTAATTTGTAAATATTTATTAGCTTAATATATGCTGGAAAGTGTTTCATTCATTCATTATATTCCTTCACAAGCCCACTGCTGAGGCACGGTCCTGAGCCACCGGCATCCATCGACATCCTACATGTCTTACCAGGTCGTCGCTCCTTCCAGCGGTGAGCCACCCTTCACTTCACCTAGCAGTACGAAGCTTTCACTCGATAACCTTTCTTCGCCGTTGGTTGTCGGTTCTTCGATATGGCTGGCCCTACCACTTGAGCATACTTATCCGTTGAACGTCGGTTACTCTGGTTCTACTGCAGATATCCTCATTTTAAGTCTATCACACAGAGAAATACCGACAGATCCATAGCTCGCTGAGCGACCTTGAGCTTCCTCATACGCCCAATAGTGAAGGATATCAGATCCATAAGTCCTCACTGGCAACGCGCACTGGTCGTATAATCTTGTTTCGAAGTTTTAAGGTATCCTGTAATATAAGTACATAACACATTTGTGGAGTGTTTCCACAGGCAACCGGTTGCCAGTAGAGTTACACAGTCGCACATTAGATCCGCAACAAAACATGGTATCGGTGAATTATATACATTCGTAGCTACGAATAAAAGCCAACACGCATATGCGTACTTAAAATGGCGCGTAATCAATAAAAAAATAAAGACGGTTTGACAAGGACTTTAAATTATTCATAGGGATGGCCGGGCAAACGCTTTAATTTTTTTGTCGTTCAACTGACACAATCTAATTAGTTTGAAGTCACACTTTGCTGAGAGACACGAGCGTACATGAGTTAGTAACTTACTAGAGTACTAGCTACTCACAGTAACACATCTTTTTATAAAAACGGCGACAAAAGTTCACTTGATTAAGAATCAAAATGCTGACGACCCTTTAGTATTAGCATATATTACCTTGTTGTTGTGTAAAAAGGATCTCCGATTCTCTATAATCACCATTCGAAACGGGTGACGGGCAAAAGCATAGTGTTAAGAGTAAGGGTATAAGCAGTATAAAGAACTGCGCCGCCTCTTGCAGCGTCTAACTTCAGATGATAACCGCTCGTTCAATATACACGACGACGGTTTCTTGCGATAATGTCATACTGCGTAAAATCTTCAGCAAGCATGAGTACCATGACTCGTGTTACAACATGATTTGTTGTAGAAATATGACGTCATCTCTTAAAAAATGTTCTCAAAACGTAATTTCCGTAACGGTGCGGTGGCCAGTCACAATGGGGATTAGCCATGTGCGCAGAAGAGATTTTTAGTGTTCAAGCAAGCACAATTCAATTTTTATTCCCTTGTTCTCATAGTCCGTTGGAACAGCAATCCGACACGACTAGGGAGAACTTTACGTGCATTTTGAGGCACGGGCACTAAGAATTTCTTGAAAGGAAAACTCAACAACTTATTTTAAGCCCAGTCCGGGATTCGAAGCCGTGACCACACAATCATGTACTCGCAGTGCTATTAATCCTACTAACATATCCGTTAACCACAACGCATTTGTAACCCTCTTTGTTTGAAGTTGGATGTTTGTTTATACGTAGTAGAGCCATGCGCCATTTATATAATGTGGTTGTATCACGAGGAAATACCTCGGTCGACTCGACCGGGGAGCAACCAGGCTTTCACAGAATACGAGCGTAAAATAGCAGCTTAATGCTCCTGTGTTTCGTATGGTGTGTACAGAGAACCGGATACACTTTTTACTGGAGATGAGGCATTCCTTCTTAGTCATCAAAGGTTAACCGCTAAAAAGAACCCCTATGTCGTATCTCCTCAGTTTCAAGGCACTCCCCTTATTGCCTCAGCCAGTATCGGAATCCTCGGCGTTGACATATCGAGTGACGTGCAGTTTCGTGGTCACTTGGATGAGAAGGCCAAATAGGTTTCTAAAAAGCTTGGCGTGCTCAGCGGAGCGGGACAGTTCGGAAGCACGGTGCAGATCACTTGATCATAACAGGTCAAGCAGCTGGCCTGACATGCCGGCCACCGCCTGCAACTTTACAAGGCGCAGGTTCGGCCGCAAATATATACTTAAATAACATTGTCACAACAAACACCAGCTTAATCAAAATATTTTGAGATTTTCTTCGATTCTGGTACATGGTAGGCAACAATAAAATTATCTTGCAATAATATATTTATATTTTAAAAAACTAAATAAGTTTTTTGAAAAAAAAATCCTTCTTAACCCATATATACCCAGGAGGCTGTTGACGACCCATTCTACTTACTTCGATAAAATGCGTTGCGAAAGAAAACGGTAATAAATTATTTGTGTCTAGCGCCATCTTCTGCTTATCTAAAGTACTATTTCATACATGCGCATCATCCGTACTCCGGCAAGTGTCAAATTTGACAGATGGAAAGTTAAAATTCCGTTGAGTTTTTTCGCAACAAAATTGTTCACCCGCGCTAGCAAAAATGTAAGTATTTTTATATAAACTTTATTTTACATAACTTATGCATGTATACGTAACTTTAGAATAGACTTTTTTGATAAAATTTTGCGATAATCATATTTATTTAACAAGTTAATGTAGAAAATATGTTGGTGGGTCGCTATCGACCCCACGGGCATATAAGATACTTATATTTGGCGTTTTGCAGGTCTCGTCGGTTTTTTTTTATAGAAGAGGGGGCAAACGAGCATGCGGCTCACCTGATGTTAAGTGACTACCGCCGCCCATGATCAACCGCAACACCAGGGAAATTGCAGGTGCGTTGCCGGCCCTTTAGAAAGGAGTAAGCTCTTTTCTTGAAGGTCCCCAGGTCGTATCGGTCCGGAAAAATCGCCGGTGGTAAACTATTCCACAGAGAGGTTGAACGCGGAAGAAAACTCCTTTTGAAACGTACAGTGGTGGACCGCCAAGCATCCAAATGGTGTAGATGGTATCGGGACGTTTGCCGCGTAGTGCGTTCATTCGAAATTTGGCGGCTGGGATTAATCCGAACAATTTTTTAGAGCACTCTCCATGGTATATGCGAAAGGAAATGCAAAGAGATGCAACATATCTTCGCAGTGCCAGTGAATCGAGCCGATCGGAAAGCACTCGGTCGTCGACGATTCGAGCCGATCTGCGCTGGATGCGGTTAAGTGGAAGGAGCTGGTACTGGGGAGCCCCAGCGCAGAGATGGGAACAGTATTCCATGAGCAGCCGAACCTGCGCCTTGTAAAGTTGCAGGCGGGGTCTGGCATGAAATACTGTCTCGCTCTGCTGAGCACGCCAAGCTTTTTAGAGGCCAATTTGGCCTTCTCTTCCAAGTGAAACTGAAGGTCGCTTGATATGTCGACGCCGAGGATTCCGATACTGGCTGCGGCAACAAGGAGAGTACCTTGAAACTGAGGAGATACGACAAAGGGGTTCTTTTTAGCGGTTAACGCGCAAACTTGTGTTTTCTGGAGGTTAAACTGGACTAGATTTAGTCGCCCCCAATCCGTGACTCATCGAAATATCATCGGAATAGTGTCGGGTAAGACTTGCTCTTGGATCGTTACTCACTCTTCGACGCTCCAACGATGATTTGTACAGCTACCCATAGAACCTCTCAATCTCACTCAAAATCTCAGGTGTCCCGGAAACGATGCTGCCACACTCAGTCTTCAGTTTTGACAGTTGGCTCTTTCCGATGATACCCCGGACGTCAATCTGAGCGAGATTAGAATGGCTCTCCAGCACCTTAAAAACGGTAGGGCCCCAGGCGAGGATGGAATTACAGCGGAGCTTCTGAAAGCGGGTGGAACACCGGTACTTGAAGTCCTTCAGAAGCTCTTCAATTCCGTCCTCCATGGTGGCACTACTCCGGAGGCGTGGAGCAAAAGTGCGGTGGTCTTTTTCTTTAAGAAAGGCGACAACGCTCTCTTGAAGAACTATAGACCGATTTCCCTTCTGAGCTGTTTTCGAGAGTCATTACGAATCGTCTCGCACGCAGACTCGACGACTTCCAGCCTCCCATACATACCCTGCGGCAGATTGTACAGAAGTCCGAAGAGTACAAACTGCCACTTTGCCTGGCGTATGTGGACTATGAGAAAGCCTTCAATTCCGTCGAAATTTGGCCGGTGCTACAGTCCCTTCAGCGGTGCCAAGTTGACTGTCGGTATATCGAAGTGCTGAAGTATTTATACAGTAGGGCTACGATGGCTATCCGAGTACAGAACCAGAGTTCGAAACCTACCCAACTGCAAAGAGGTGTAAGACAGGGTGAAGTTATATCCCCGAAACTGTTCACCGCTGCGTTGGAAGACGTTTTCAAGCTTCTGGACTGAAAAGGATACGGTATTAAAATCAATGGCGAGTACATCACTCACCTTCGATTTGCCGACGATATAGTCCTTTTGACAGAATCGCTGCAGGACGTTGACCTCAATGGAGTCTCCCAACGGATAGATCTTAAGATGAACATGGACTAAACAAAGATCATGTTCAATGTCCATGTCACACCTATTCCGGTAGTTGTTGGGAGCACTATGCTCGAAGTTGTTGACGAGTACATTTACCTGGGACAAATAGTCCGACTAGGTAAGTCCAACTTCGACCGAGAGGTCAGTCGACGGATTCAACTCGGCTGGGCAGCGTTCGGGAAATTACCACACCTCTTCTCGTCAGGTATACCTCAATCTCTGAAAACTAAAGTGTACAACCAGTGCGTGTTCCCAGTGATGACTTACGGATCGGAGACGTGGTCCTTCACTGCTGGCCGTATGAGGACGCTCAAGGTCGCTCAGCGAGCTATGGAGAGGGCAATGCTCGGAGTTCCTCTGCATGATAGACTCAGAAATGAGGATATCCGCAGTATAACCAGAATGACCGACATAGCCCAACGGATTAGTAAGCTGAAGTGGCAATGGGCCGGCCATATAGCTCGAAGAACCGATAACCGATGGGGAAGAAAGGTTCTCGAGTGGCAGCCTCATACCGGTAGGCGTGATGTAGGGCGACCCCCCACTAGATGGAGTGACGACCTGGTAAGACATGCAGGAAGTCGATGGATGCAGGTGGCTCAGGACCGTGCTTTGTGGTATTACTTGGGGGAGGCCTTCGTTCAGCAGTGGACTTGTGAAGGTCTGTAATGATGATGATGATGAATTCGTGACTCTGTTCAGCAAAGACTCGACTTCAGACACAAATTTGTCACGGCACTCGGAGACGTTTTCCCGAGAAATATTGGCTCGGCCGGTGTAAAGAGCATCACCAGTGCTGTCATCTGCATAGCAATGAATGTTACGGGTTTGCAATATAGTATTTATATATATATATATATATATATATATATATATATATATATATATATATATATATATATATATATATATATATATATATGTGTGTGTGTGTGTGAAGATAAATCAGATATGTTTTGATCGTTCTAATTGGTTAATAATAGGCCGTTTGAAATATTTTGGCGTGATCGTCTTAGGACCCTTAGTTACGTTGTTTGTGTGTGTGTATGTGTGTTTAGTAACTAAGTTCTTTTAGGTGTCTTTTGGAGAATGTGTATTCACTATAGCATTTGAAAGCTGTTGGTAGTGCCTTATAAGCTAAGTGAACCCCGTTCACGAAGACAGGGCTCGAGAAAGGTTAAGAACATAAAACGTCCATATTCCACTTGTATCAGGTTTGCATTATTAATTTATTTATAAATTATCCCTTCCCGCTTGGAAATAGCTCACAATATATTTATACAAAATACCCGATTCAAGGTCTTCGCTCTCCTACATTTATTTAAAAAAATGTAGGGGAGGCACACGGCTCCACACACACCGTGCGCGGTGAGCGCCAACTATTTTGATGCACTCTCCCCGAAGGGAACGCTAATTCTGGAACTGGACCGTAGTCCACAGCAAAATAACTGGCGAACCAGTAAAAGAGGCTTGGCTCTTTGTTAGTGCGTAAGCACAAACATCGACCGAAGTCGCGCATGTCAATGCGTGTAAACGCCATACATAATACGAACGAATCCAGCCACAGTGAATGTACGTCACACGGTTTAGACAAGCAGGCACACTGGCCGTGAACCCTCCGTGAGTGCCACCACCTGCCAAACCGCCGCTCCTGCAGACGTGACGTAAGTGTATGGCATCACCACCAATTTCATGATCAGCACGGCTACTAGCCGCAGAGCGTGTCATGAGTCTACCGCTCACCTCAAGGGAATGGGGTCCCACGTTGTGCGGCTTTCAGCCGCAGCCTTGAGAGTCTCCTTAGATCCTCACGCCAGCTACTACCCGCATGAGGTCAACATATATGCTCCACCAACCAATACAACGGCAGCTATAGCCAAAAAGGCAGTTATAAGATAAGAGTAATAATTCGCCATCAGAAAGGGTTTGTGTCACTGACGTAGAGTAAATGCATTTTCGATCATATTTGCCTCACCCACCAACAAGTTGCCTTTAATCATTAAAAGGTGGGAAAGTTACAAAGATGTATTATTATGTTGTTATATAAAACATCGGGGAGGGCAGATAGTCTGCAGTCCCGTACTGAAGGGAACCGACTTGGGCAAAGCTACTTAGGTGTTGGTCAAACCAAGACGCAGAGAGCGCCATTGAGAATAGCGTCTCACCAAACAACCATCGCAAAGACGCAATGCTGCAGAACGCAACAAGCATCAATACGACCATCGTCGGGCTTACACCATCCCAAGGTCCCCCATACATCCCAGCAGACATCACCACCCGCATACCTCCATCGACCAGAACCACAAGAATGCGTCGAATCCGCAATACCGCAAGTAGCAGTAAGCATCAATGCAAATATCATACGGACGGCGCCCCCTCACAACACACCCACATGACCCCTATCGACTTTGGTAACAATGTTTGTATTGTTGTTAACTAAAAAATATCACCAACGTATCATAGTAGCACGTAACTAAGACACTAATGAACAAAACTCCACGTATCATAGCGCTAATGCACTAAGACATGAAGTTAAGTATGCCTGTTACACTTAAAAGTGCTACCAAACACACTCATCATCCCCATGCGAAAGATAGACGACGCATCGCTATGCGCTACAATGCCGCTCTCAAAAGGTATGGGTGTGCGATGTCCACGGGAAAGCCGTATTGCTACAACAAACGCGCTTACCACCGGCACTAAGATGATATGTCTAGGACACATCCGTTAGCGAGTCCAGGTTTACCGCGGACCAATTGCTCGTGAAGCAGCATACACGCCACCATAATATTCCTTTTCAAGTCCCTAATAAGGACAAGTTATTTTGCTACAGTACTAAGAGCAGTCGGTCACCTGACCACTCCATATAATGCTTATGCATCAAGGAGACCTTCTATAATAATGCTTTTGTATCATAGATCTCACTTTCATAAGTCATTAATATATAGGACTTCAACCCACAATTCTTCTATTGTAATTCTAATTCAACATAGAAAACCTTCTATAGTATTGCTTTTGTATCATAGACCTTACTTTCATAAGTCATTAATATATAGGTCTTGAACCCACGACCCTACTATTGTAATGCAAATTCATCATAGAGACCTTCTATATTATTGCTTTTGTATCATAGACCTTTCTTTCATAAGTCATTAATATATAGGACTTAAACCTACGACCCCACTATTGTAATGCAAATTCACCATAGAGACCTTCTATAGTATTGCCATTGTATCAATGAGTTTATCATGAGTCCCTAATATAGTCATTGTGCTACAGTACTTCAAGCGGTCGGGCTCCCGACCACCTCATATATATGTACAACTGCAGGTATATATCTCCGGCAGCTCCTCCATACAAGACATCTATACATGAACACCTTCCTAATTCCTTATCTTAATTTTTATAATATTTTTGACTTGGATTTTTATTATTTATCATATTTTAAATATTTTAACAAGTTTTTAAATAAATTTATTTATTCTGAAAGACAATATTTTGCCTTAAAGGAGACGGGCGAGTTTGGGCCTAACGTTACACAAGTGAAATATTTATCAATATTTTTTTAAAGTTTTTTTGTAGTTAATAATGAAATATTAAGCAGTTTTATCATGGCAAAAGAAAATAAATATTTAATGAGAATAACACTGACTTCCGTTATTTTCATTTTTAAATAATGCTGCCAGATGAAATAGGTTAGTTAATCAATTTTAATACAAAAATAGAAAAAAGATAATAAAAAGTGATTTAGTATTTTCTTCTTTAGGTAAGTTTAAGAAACTTCTTATTTAAACAATGGTTCCCTCGTGACACCTTAACGTTTCAAAATAGTCGTAATAATAAATTGACTGAATAAATTAATAAAGGGTAGTAATAAAAGCTCCGACAAAAATAATAAGAATTGCCCTTACTCAAAATATGAAATCTACTGCCTCAAATACTAACTTTCCGACTACTTTTGTTCGAATAAAAATGACGAAACGACCGAATGAAATACTGAAATCTTCGAAAATTAAATATTAACCTTTAGTGCTATAATACTTTTCTACCAGCATAAATTAGGTTTTACTGAAAACTATGCTTTGTAATTTTTATCTGTACTTACCTACTATTAATATATAAATTAACTTCCATATTTCATAGACTGTGGTGCTATTTTAACTACAACGTTATACTGAAAATACTATTCTGAATGGTTATGTAGAAACTTATAAAAAATATAAAAAATGTACTTGTAATAATATAACCTTTTACTTATCATGAATTATACTTACCACAGGTATGCTTCGATATCAGTACTTACTTCAGCCCCCATAACATGACCATCGAAACACGATATCATAAAGCGATTTATCGCTATGACTGTCAAAATACAATGGAATTTTGAAAGTTCAAAGCGATAAATCGCTTTATTATATCGTGTTTTAGTGGACATGCTACTAGGGCATCCGTTAAAAATTCAGAACAGTCATATAGATAAATCTAAACCCAGGTAGATTTTGGTTTCCTACAATATTTTATTATTATCCTGTTTTTTTTTAATCGACAAATTCCCTTGTTTTTATAATGTTAGCGAGAAAAGCGATAAAAATAAAACAAAGAATATAAGAGCAGGTCTGGATTTAGTAGGACGACCCCGTTTCGTTTTTTGTCAAAAAAAAATTTTTTTGACAAAAAGTTTTGAGAGTTAAAAAAGGAAAGTAAAGCGTTTTGCGCACTGCGCTCGGAACATCCATCCGACCTCGCGAAAACAGCTGAATTTATTATAATGCTGGTTAATTAGAATAATAGTCGGCCACAGATCGCTGGAGATTAATTTGTTTTTCGGAACCATTATTATTTCCCATTAATAAATAGATTTCACAATCGATTATCAATGTTTTATACAGGCCACAAAGCGGAAATGTCAACGTTAGTTTAAAAACTAAAAAACGTCACTCAAATCTTTTGTTACTTTTGTTCACAGAGTACTTTTTTATATAGGGAACTTTTGTTTGGCTCTGAGCTTGCGGTGGTAGTGAATATTTTCTGTCGTTTTTCTGTGCTGTAATAATATTCCTATCTTTAACAACTCTGGCTACGTATAAAGGATTCTGACGGTTTCTTTTCTGATTTTACAAGAATACATGTGCAAAATGATAAATGATTTCCCCCAGCTCACACACAGTAATTTAATAAAAATATCTTTAGGTATTTATCAAATTAAGTGGGCTAGGTCCCATTATGTTGAACACATACAAGATGGGAGATATGAAATAGAAGTGTGTCTAGAAACGGATCATCACATCATCATCACAGCCCTTCACAAGTCCACTGCTGAACATAGGCCTCCCCCAAGTAATGCCACAAAGCACGGTCCTGAGCCACCTGCATCCATCGACTTCCTGCATATCTTACCAGGTCGTCACTCCATCTAGTGGGGGGTCGCCCTACACTACGCCTACCGGTACGAGGCTGCCACTCAAGAACCTTTCTTCCCCATCGGTTATCAGTTCTTCGAGCTATATGGCCGGCCCATTGCCACTTCAGCTTACTAATCCGTTGGGCTATGTCGGTCACTCTGGTTTTACTGGGGATATCCTCATTTCTGAGTCTATCACGCAGAGAAACTCCGAGCATAGCCCTCTCCATAGCTCGCTGAGCGACCTTGAGCGTCCTCATACGGCCAGCAGTGAAGGACCACGTCTCTGATCCGTAAGTCATCACTGGCAACACGCACTGGTTGTACACTTTAGTTTTCAGAGATTGAGGTATACCTGACGAGAAGATGTGTCGTAATTTCCCGAACGCTGCCCAGCCGAGTTGAATCCGTCGATTGACCTCTCGGTCGAAGTTGGACTTACCTAGTCGGACTATTTGTCCCAGGTAAACGTACTCGTCAACAACTTCGAGCATTGTGCTCCCAACAACTACCGGCATAGGTGTGACATGGACATTAAACATGATCTTTGTTTTGTCCATGTTCATCTTAAGACCTATCCGTTGGGAGGCACTATTGAGGTCATTGAGCATAGTGCTTGAGTCCTCCAGCGATTCTGCCATAAGGACTATATCGTCGGCAAATCGAAGGTGAGTGATGTACTCGCCATTGATGTTAATACCGTATCCTTTCCAGTCCAGTAGCTTGAAAACGTCTTCCAAAGCAGCGGTGAAGAGTTTCGGGGATATAACGTCACCCTGTCTTACACCTCTCTGCAGTTGGATAGGTTTCGAGCTCTGGTTCTGTTCTCGGATAGCCATCGTAGCCCTACTGTACAAACACTTCAGCACTTCGATATACCGACAGTCAACTTGGCACCGCTGAAGGGACTGCATCACCGCCCGAATTTCGACGGAATCAAAGGCTTTCTCATAGTCCACATACGCCAGGCAAAGTGGCAAATTGTACTCTTCAGTCTTCTGTACAATCTGCCGCAGGGTATGTATGTGGTCTATGGTACTGAAGCCTTTTCGGAAACCGGCTTGTTCGGGAGGCTGGAAGTCGTCGAGTCTGCGTGCGAGACGATTCGTAATGACTCTCGAAAACAGCACGTAGACGCGGCTCAGAAGGGAAATCGGTCTGTAGTTCTTCAAAAGAGCGTTGTCGCCTTTCTTAAAGAACAAGACCACCGCACTTCTGCTCCACGCCTCTGGAGTAGTGCCACCATGGAGGACGGAATTGAAGAGCTTCTGAAGGACTTCAAGTACCGGTGTTCCACCCGCTTTCAGAAGCTCCGCTGTAATTCTATCCTCGCCTGAGGCCCTGCCGTTTTCAAGGTGCTGGAGAGCCATTCTAATCTCGCTCAGACTGACGTCCGGGATATCATCGGAATAGTGTCGGATAAGACTTGCTCTTGGATCGTTACTCACACTTGCGTGTGGCTCCATCGATGATGTGTACAGCTGCCCATAGAACCTCTCAATCTCACTCAAAATCTCAGGTGTCCCGGAAACGATGCTGCCACACTCAGTCTTCAGCCTTGACAGTTGGCTCTTACGGGCAGACAGATCTCTGGCAAAGACTTTGGAGCCCTGGTTCCGCTTGATCGCTTCTTTAATACGAGCAGTATTAAAGATGCGTAAGTCTCGCCGCATGCATTTGGAGATCTGTCTGTTCAGTTGCCTGTATGCTGTCAA
The DNA here is from genome assembly GCA_907164705.1 of Parnassius apollo. Classification (NCBI taxonomy): domain Eukaryota; kingdom Metazoa; phylum Arthropoda; class Insecta; order Lepidoptera; family Papilionidae; genus Parnassius; species Parnassius apollo. The sequence continues at coordinate 45,153 of CAJQZP010001103.1, read as the reverse complement.
ATCTGTTGACGATTGCAGCCTCATCTCCCGTCTAACAGCCATGAGATTAAGAGTGTGATCGGAGAGTTTTTGTGTTCTTCTGCGGCGGGTCTTGCAGAACTTAGCTCCGACCGCATGGACAGTTTCCACGAGCTTGTCATTCACATCGTCCACTGCACTGCTATCTTGTAGGCACTGAAAGCGGTTGTGTAACTCGAGCTGAAAGTTTTCGGGATTTTGGATCAGAGCACGAGGGGGGCGGAGCGTTGACTTCATTAGACGAGACCTCTCCAACTTAACGTTTAGGTTCAGTGTGCCTCTAACCATTCGGTGATCGCTGCCAGTTTTCACCCTTGCGATTACTAAGACATCACTGAACAGTTGGCGTCTGGTCGTCATAATGAAGTCAATCTCGTTTTTTGTCGAACCGTCGGGGGCTCGACCAGGTCCACTTCCTGTGGGGCCGCTTCTGGAAGAAAGAGTTCATCATAAAGAGTCCCTCTTTCTCCATAAAGTCGGCCAGCTGCTGGCCCCTTCGGTTCCGTTGCCCTACTCCAAATTTCCCTAACTTCAGCTCACCGTTTTCTCTTGTGCCTAGTTTTGCGTTGAAGTTTGCCATCAACACCGTGTAGTGGGTTTTGGAGGAATGCATGGCTCTGGAAATATCCTCATACATGTCCTCCACCTCCTCATCGGAATGTGCCGAGGTTGGTGCGTAAACCTGTATGACCTTCAGCGAATACCGTTTGGTGATTCTGAGGATCAGGTACGCGATCCTCGTCGACACACTCCCAATCTTTACAACGTTGTTGACGAGAGACTTGTGGACGATAAATCCGACACCTCCTTGGGACAGATGGTCGTCCTCCCGGTGATAGAACAAGTTGCCGGATTCGAGAATCACCGTGTCCTCCCCCCTCTCTTCGGACCTCGGATAATCCTATAATACTCCAGCGCAACTTGTCTATCTCTTCTTCCAGCTCCAGGATCTTCTCGTCAGTCCTCAGTGTTGTGCGTTAAATGTTGCCAGGTCGAGTCGTCGTAGGTGGCAATCGAACCTCCGCCGGAGATTCTTAGCACCCCCTGCCCCGCCGTTACCATGGTCGCCACCGTAGCCAGGAATAGCGGGGCCGCCGGGGACTGGCAACCGCAGTTTTTTTTTGTCGTACAGTTGCTGTTATCAGGAAGATGCTGCTGCCCATCTCCTGCCTGTCTCCCTCTGTCGCCTCTTACGACACCCACGGGAAGATATGGGGTAGTGGATATTCTTAACCGCCACTACACGGCTAGAAACGGATAGCAACCTACTAAGAGAATTGTCTTTATTCGACCTCTTAATAGCCACCTAGAATGGTACTATCCAACCATTCTAGCTGGGTATTGAGAGGTCGAATAAAATCGAGACATATACTTAAGCTCAAAAACATATTTTACATATATTTTAGTTGACAGTCCTCTTAATGGTAGAGAGATCATCAAACAGTATTATTTCAATTCTTTGGTAGGAAAAAGAACTGTAGGTTGCTGTTGTCATGTAATGTCCATGATATGGTACCTAAGCTGGGCAAGGCATCAAGAGAATTTAATACCGCCTGCACAGTTTTTAGACGATATTTTATTTGTTTATGATGAAGTGGACGATTAATAAATCATTAAAAGAGAAAATGTTTTTAATTCATCCTCCTTCTTTTTTATAATTATTTCAAACTTCTAGAATTTAGTTGGACGGCGGCGTCTGAATCTTCTTATTTGTGAATGTCCTACAATACATAAAATTATGGTGAAGTCTAGTTTACAATAAAGTCTAATAATTATTTTCTTAAAGTGTAATGTGAGAGCTTGGTATGAGAATAACATTGTATGCATAGCATAAGCAAAATAACAACCTATATTTTTTTTTCTACCATGAAGCACTCGTAAAAATTTTAGTTTTTTTTAAATGGTATTGATATATAAATAAAATAATACAGTAATCGTTGCTGTAACATCAGGCCCAGCTTTATATGAACTTTCGCCCGTCTCCTTTACTATGTTATTGGTCTAACGTCTGAAATGTATTCATATTAACATTATGCTTATTAATGTAATTTTATTGCTTAATATATATATATATATATATATATATATATATATATATATATATATATATATATATTTAAGACTATTTTTGATGCCCCTTTATATTCAATTTAATTATTAATAATAATATTGGGCCGTCACAATATGCAGAAGAAACAGCGTTGGCGATAGCACGCGGTCTCTTGGAACACCAGCATTATTAGATTTGTAATCGGAGCTTGCTCCGTCTACAATGACCTTGATGCTCCGATCTGCAAGAAAGCTGGTGATCCAGTCGCACAATTTCTCGGGAAGCCCATAGGAAGGGAGCTTCGAAAGAAGCGCTTTGTGCCAAACCCGATCGAAGGCCTTCGCAATGTCCAAACTAACGGCCAATGCCTCCCCCTTGGACTCTACTGCCTCCGCCCATCTGTGAGTTAGGTAGATCAGATCACCAGCTGACGGACCACGGCGAAAACCGTATTGGCGATCACCAATCAGCTGGTGATCCTCAAGTTACATCATGAGCTGGGAGTTAACAATAGACTCCATTGTTTTGGAGAACAAGGAGATGATGGCGATAGGCCGGTAGTTGGACGGGTCTGATCGGTCGCCTTTTTTAGGGATCGGGTGGACGAAATCCGTCTTCCATGATTTTTGGGACTACGCTTAGGGAGTAGCAGTACCGGAAAAGACGCGTTAAAGCCGGTGCCAACTCCGGAGCACACGTCCTCAGCACAATTGGGGGGATGCCGTCAGACCCACTCGACTTGTGGATGTCCAGGGAGAGGAGTGCTTTGCGAACCGAGCGCTGTATGAACTGCACTTCCGGCATGGAGCACTCACACCGCGGGATGGTCGGCAGCGTACTCCTCCCGACATCGAGAGTCGAGTTGGACGCAAAGAAATAGCCTAGAAGATCGGCTTTCTCTTTTGCGGTATGGGCCAGTGAGTCGTCCTCCCTGTGCAGAGATGGAAGAAATGGCTGACAGAAATTCTCCTGGACAGCCTTGGCGAGAGACCAGAATGCATTCCAGAAGGAAGGCGAACCAGATTCTCGCCAATTCTGCCTATGTGCTCTGTCTTTGCCTTGGCAATGACTCTTTTGAAGGACCTAGAGGTAGAATTACACTTCTTTTTTAGAGCGCTTGTGTTTACATCCCGGGACGCTGATGCGTCAGCCCAGGCTTGGTAGCACTCCTGCTTATAGCATGATGCTATTTCACAGGAGCGACCAAACCATGGCTGAGATTTGCCTCCAATGGGCACCACAGAGGAAGAAATAAAAGTTCCATACCCTGAAGTACCACATCAGCGACAGAATCTGCAACAAGGTTGGGATCTTCTGGCGAGAAGCAAACCCGCCCCTAAGGGTAGGATGCAAAGAAAGACCGCATCCCATCCTAATCGGCTGACCTATAGTGCCATACACGGCGGCAGCCTGCAGAATGCAACTGCGATTTCAGCATGAGTGGCACCACACTCCGGACAAGACAATGGTCCGAGGAGTCTAAAAGGGGCGTCGACGGAAATCTAATATCCGTCCGGGTGAGAGGTCAGCAGAAGGTCCAACAGGGAAGGTGTATGATCCTCCACATCTGGAATCCGCATAGGCGAAGTAACCAGTTGTGTCAGACCATATGCCAAGGCAAATTCATGAACAGATCTCTCCACATGATCGGTTAAACGTAAACCAAGCCATTCGGCGTGATGGGCGTTAAAGTCGCTGAGGATCACGATCTCTGCGGAGGGGATCTGCTGTAGCAACGAATCTGTAGCTATTTGGATGTGGTCGAAGAGTCGGTTTTTTTTCGGAATTACCGCTATGGGACCTATAGAAGCACCCGTAGACGTGTGGATGGTCGCCGCTGTCTACGCGTAGCCAAAGGATGAACAGGTCCGAACCTTCAAGTCTGCCGAGGCGTCCAGAACAGATGTCCTCTCTGACGTAAACGCAAACTCCAGCCCGAGGTATAAAGGAGTGTTCCAGTTTGTACCCCGGGTAGGATAGATACGAGACATCAGCCGGAGAGGACACCTGCGTCTCGGTCAGAAAGACCAGAGCCGGCCTCGCCGTCTCGAGATGGTAGTGCACGGCGTTTAGGTTAGAGTGAAGTCCCCTAATATTGCAGAAATTCACGGACAGCGTGGCAGGGGTCGCCTTGGTCTTGTTGCTCCGTTTGTCCCGAGCAGTTGTAATCTTGAGCGAAATTTCCCCCCCCCCCCCAGAATACGCGGGGCAGCCTGAGCACCCACGCTCAAAAGTGGAGAAACATGGTCGTGGATGCTCAGCGAGGGATTCTCCAGGGGTACCGGTACCCTCCTGGGGTAGTCAATCATCATTTAATTCCGCTACCATGTTGATGGGTGGGGGGGGGGGAGATTTGGGCCGCCGGCCACCTGCACTCACCAAACGAAACGCGGAAGCAGAGCTTCCACTTCACGCTGGTATTCGTGGTACCACCCCGGTTTGAGCCGGCCCATACGTGCAACAGCAAAGCTGCCGCATGGCTCTACCACTGTTAAAGAATATAAGAAAGTTTTTGAAAATAACAATTATTTGCAATCAAAAAAAATCCGTTTAAACAATATGGCACCGAGTTGCCCTATGGCAACCTACATTTATATCATCAGTAGGACAATATTTGAAAAAATCGCATAAAAAAATTCAGATGGAATAGTTTTCGGTACCCATGCGCAGATATCTCCTGGACTATTTAGGAATAGTCCTTCTAACTATGTTAGTTCCTAAGTTTCAGCGCCACAGTTTACCTCAACTCTTTGATAGAATGGATTGTTCTTATTTTGAAAATGCTTTTACCATATGCTGACGTAAGAGAATCTGTTACGACCAATGTTCGACCCAAGAATCGAATGTAGCAAAAATCGCACTTTACGGGAGCGTTTATAAGAATCGTTTGCAACAGTATTCGATATACTATATACAGTAAATTGCAGCGTTGATATTATGTTCGTATAGAATCAATCGTCCAGCGCCCTCTCATGACATGTTGAAGAAGCAACTGAGCAAAGTGCTTGAAATATTTTATGATTGATTATAGATGGCACTATAATTATCTCGTTTACTCTGAACATTAAATACACAAACGACGACCATCTACAGAGTTTTAACTGTTTAATTAATGCTTAATCACTGACCTTGTCTTATACTAATTTGGTAGTGTTGCCGTTAGATGGAGCTTATAATTTTATTGATGTAACATAATGCTCCTGCATTATCTTTTGATCGAGTGAAGCTATTGTATATAAGATGGCGCTGTTAATTTAAATATTATAACGGTTTATTTTTAAATATTACTACTAGTCCTCTCTCTCTCCCTTCTACACACACCGTACTATCGTACGATGTGTGTAGAAAGGAGAGAGATCAGGCACGGGGGTGAGACACCGCCAACTTCCTGACTCCGGGCAGCTACTGACAGAAAACTCAATAATTGACTTTTCGAACCCTGGATCTCATGATCAGGAGTCGCACTACTACAACTACTAGACCAACGAGGCAGTCATTCAACGTCAACGAGACCAATTAACTATAATAGATATAAGAATATAGTAGAATTTTTTTGTCATTCACTTGTTTTTACTTTCCAACAGAGCCCCAAATTCGTGTATGGCCAAGGGCCCCGGTATGACCTAAAAGGACGTTGGGTGGTATAGTAGCATTACTTAGTTAAAAAAACATCATTGGGTTTTTTGCTGGTAGTTGTTAGAGCAGGGGTTTTTTCCAAACAAGTTTTAAAAGTAAAGTTTTACTTGCAATAAAAATTGTTTATATTCTATATTGAATAAAAATGTTCTATTCTATTCCATTTTATAGCGTGCTTCCGAGCAATTTAATAAAGCTTATGAATAAATAAAGTAAAATATAGAAAAATTAGTGAGACACTCCACCAAGAGATGGCATCACATGTCATTTATATCGCAATAGGGTTTTATAGATTTCAAAATGATAAACTTCAGGCTTTCAATGTCTAAAATGTTTTTGAAGTTGTGTAATTATCGACATTATTTTTGCTAACTCTCGGGTTTTTAATTAAATGCCGAGAGTTTTTTGTCCGATGATCCGACATGATTTTATAGAGTGTCTTATGTCGCCTCTACACGTTGGCCAACACAGTGACGAATGTAGTGGCGAATATATTGGCCAAGAGTTGGTGACGGCGTCCACACGTTGGAAGGTCGTTCAGTTTACTTCGGTTTGGGCCAATGTGCGGATGAATTTATTTTATATTAGACGACGGCTCCGTGGCGCAGTGGCTTGGCAATGAGTGGCTGTGCCAGGGGTCGCGGGTTTGAATCCCGCACGGAACAAGTATTTGTATATGCTACAAATAATTGTTTCGGGTCTGGATGTGTGTCCTTGTGCAATTTATGTTTGTAAGTTGCCTCCGCGATACAGGAGAAAATCCAAGTGTGGGGGGTAACGTTTTTATAAAATAATTATAAAAGAATAGTGAATATTAATGGGGCTGTAAATAGATATACGATATACGATTAGCTTTATTTATTCTTTACATGCATCAGAAACTGAAATAAATACCATTAATTAGAACTTAACTTATTTAAAAAGTTAAAGGAGTTATAATCGATTAGACAATGTTTTAAAATTGGGTTTTGTTTTTAAAGTTTAGCAAAACATGTACTTGCTTTTCTATCAGACATTTGATGTATATAAAAACACCTTATAATTTATTTGGTAATTTAATTATTTTTTGAGAAAGACAAAAACAATAGCAATAAATATAATTAACACTGACTTAATAATATGTACTGATTATAACTTAGAACGTAAATGAAAAACTCATGACAAGGAAAGTGGCTCAGGACCATGCTTTGCGGCATTCTTTGGAGGAGGATGTTCAGTAGTGGACTTGTGAAGAGCTGTAATGATGATGATGATTCGAAAACTTGCACGATTAAATTATAAGAAATCGACGCTTTTTTATATAGGATAGGGCGACAAATGAGCACACAGTTCACCTGATGGTAAGTGGTTGCTGTGGCCCACAGACATCTACATCTATCCTCGATTACGAATCAAAATGCAGATGCGTTGTCACCTGTGAGGACTAAGATGAAATGCCTCGTTTCCTTTAAAAAGTGTCTCTGGTTCTCTACACTCACTATACAAAACACAGCATCCTTAAGCTACTATTTTATATTGATATTCTGTGAGAGCATGGTCCTTCCCCGGTCGAACCGACCCATTCGTGCTACAACTACACTTCTAATATAACTGCATGGTTCTACCACGTATAAACGACGTGCTTTATTTTTTTTTCATTTTAAAATTGTTCTCGTAATAATCTGAAAATAAATGTTCATTATTTTTTTATAAATAGCTTATCGATTAAAACAAATGTTTTAATCGATAATTAAATCGCGCTAATTAAAGTAGTAGGAATGTTTAAAGTTGAAATTGGCACTAAAAGGCTGGTAATTGGGTCATCCACCCTACAAAGCGTGAATATAAAATTTTAATCAGATGTGTGTAATCACTCTGGGGGCTTGTAGCAAACTAAACTCGCGGCCAACGTGTGGACGCGGCGACCAAACTCTGCCAACAATCTTTTGATCTTTTGTAAAAAACCGACACCACACGGATCTCGCGCCAACTTGCGGGCCATCGTTCCAATACATACCAATGAAGCCCAAACACCCCGTCTACACGTTGGCCAATGCTATTGGCCACTACATTCCCCACTGTGTTGGCCAACGTGTAGAGGCGCCATTATAGAAGTGGCCAACTCGGAAAAATTACAATTCGAGTTGAAACGAGTCTCGCAACTCGAATTAGCAGGACAAACTACTTTTTTAAATTTGTTTTTCTGTCTAGCTCTTTGGTGGGTTGAGATAAATAAAATTACATTTTTTAGTACTAAACTTAGTATACAGTATTTTACGGCGCCTCTACACGTTGGCCAACACAGTGGCGAATGTAAAGGCGAAGATATTGGCCGAGAGTTTGCGACGGCATCCACACGTTGGAAGGTCGTTCAGTTTACTTATATTCAGACGAATTTTTAGGTGACGGCTCCGTGGCGCAGTGGCTTGGCAATGAGTGGCTGCGCCGGGGGCCGCGGGTTCGAATCCCGCACGGAACAAGTATTTGTATGTCCTACAAATAATTGTTCCGGGTCTGGATGGGTGTCCTTGAGCAATTTATGTTTGTAATATACAGGAGAAAATATCCGCGATACAGGAGAAAATCCAAGTGTGGGCTAACGTTTTTATAAAATAATTATAAAAGAATAGTGGATATTAATGAGACTGTAAATAAATATATGAAATACCATTAGCTTTATTTATTCATAAACTGGAATAAATATCATTAATTATAACTTAACTTATTTTAAAGTTAAAGGAGTTATAATCGATTAGTCTATGTTTTAAAATTGGGTTTTGCTTTTTTGTAAGACATTTGATTTACACAAGAAACACCTTATAATTTTATTTGGTAATTTAATTATTTTTTCAGGAAGACAAAAACAATATGAATAAGTATAATTAACACTCACTTAATAATAGGTACTAATTATAACTTAGAACATAAATGAAAACCTCATGACAAGGAAAGTGGCTCAGGACCATGCTTTGCGGCAGTCTGTGGAGGAGGATATTCAGTAGTGGACTTGTGAAGAGCTGTAATGATGATGATGATTCGAAAACTTGCACGATTAAATTATAAGAAATCGACGTTTTTTTATAGGATAGTGTGACAAACGAGCACACAGTTCACCTTATGGTAAGTGGTTACTGTGGCCCACAGACCTACATCTATCCTCGATTACGAATCAAAATGCAGATGCGTTGTCACCCGTGAGGACTAAGAGGAAATGCCTCGTTTTCTTTAAAAAGTGTCTCTGGTTCTCTACACTCACTATACGAAACACAGCATCATTAAGCTACTATTTTACGCTGATATTCTGTGAGAGTGTGGTCCTTCCCTGGTCGAGCGGACCCACTCGTGCTACAACTATACTTCTAATATAATTGAATAAGTTGAAATTGGCACTAAAAGGCTGGTAAGTGGGGCATCCACCCTACAAAGCGTGAATATAAAATTTTTATAAAATGCGTATAATCACTCTGGGAGCTTGTCGCCTGAGCTTGTTGCTTGACGCTCTTTACAGAATTTTGATTTGTTATTATTAATAATAATAAGGTAATGCCAAATCCAGCACTAATATACACTTGGCTTAGGCCCGTACTATTATTAAACCGGTAAAAGCCGAGATATGAAAGTAAACAACATAATCATAATAATAAATCATTTTATTTTTCTCTTCACAAACACACACACGTACAAACGTATGTTGTGTGTAAACGCACAACATACGTTTTAACCTTTGGGAGAGACTGGTGTCCATACTAGGGTATAATCCCTGTGTTATAGATCACCAGGCCCTCAACCTAACGGATACCACGTATTACATTTTTAAATATACTACAAGAGAAATACAAGAATAAGAAATATTTCAACAAGGAAAGATTCTATGTTTTCTAAGTTATTTCTATATATTATGTAATATTGTGTATGAGTAAGCGCGCGCGCGCGTGTGTGTGTGTGTGTGTGTGTGTGTGTGTGTGTGTGTGTGTGTGTGTGTGTGTGTGTGTGTGTGTGTGTGTGTGTGAGTGTGTGTGTGTGTGTGTATGTGTGTGTGTGTGTGTGTGTGTATGTGTGTGTGTGTGTGTGCGTGTGCGTTTGTGTGTGAGTGTTTTGGTAGAGAGTAAATTGATAAAAGTTTATTTAATTTATTATAAAGGTAACCTCCCAGGAATCATAAATGTTTATGCAAAAGTTTTGTCTTTAGAAGCTTACTGGGGAAACTAAATATTTCTTTCTTTTGTCATTATTATAGTACTCTAGGATACTGTTTATGAGAATGTTGTAGCAGCGTAGTGTGCAATATAAACAATTTACGAACAGATAAGACATTACACTGTTGATAAAGGTCAGTTGTAGGACAACGGAATGGAAGAGAATTGCTAACTTTTAATAGTGCCCTCTGTGCCATTTCTAATTGCAATATGGTCGTTTTATTGTAAAGTCTTATTAAAAAATTACCTTTTCAGTGTCTATTACTAAATTACATCATCATCAATAGAGCGCCACAAGGACCTTACGATATTTAAATGCATCTTACATAAAATTCTAAATACTAAGATTGCACTTAAACTACTCCATACTATTCCATAAATATGTGTACGTGTATAAAGTTTTGATACATACAGATCACATAATGTCATACATGTTGGCTTATATGTTGACATTTTCGGGATTTACAGCATCCTTAATCTAAGTTAGGCAAGAAATTGTGCTATTGATTATAAAAACAACTAAAAGCGATATGTATTCTAATGTATTAGCAACATTATACTTGCCAACAATCAATACACGAATTAAAATACGTAATATAAACTATAATAATAGCCTTAAATAAAATAGGGGAAAAGACAGCGAATATAAAACGAGGCGAGCCAGCACGATTCACATAATATGTTATACAATATAATTAATAATAATTTTTATAATAAAATGTCGCTATGAGATGCGTATAATTACGTCACAGGTCACAAAGGTCGTTGTAAAAAAAAACTAAAATTGATATAATTAACCGTTTAAAAATTCTATAAAATTAAATTGGACATTGTCAATATTTAGTTGTGAAGTCTCAAATTTTTCAATGCTTGTTTTTATGACATCGCCTACAGCGGCCGTATTGCCATAAAATATATCTGTCAAAATTTAGATTTTTATTTTTATTTAGGCGATAAGTATACGCATCTCCCGTAACGGCAATAAGTCTGTTATATTCAAGGATCGACGAAGGAGATCATGATGTAGCGTGTGCCGTTTGTGACCAGCAGATCCTCGTAGTAATGCGAAAGGCAGCCAGGGTGCATAAGAAGCCAGCCCGGCTTTGTATTCCGGACCGAGCAGTTATAGCGAAGGAAATGGCAACCACCGCCTTCGTAGTCCATATCTGTAAGTAAATAAATTTTTTGATAAATAATGTTAAAACAATGTAACTAACGTAATCATGCGTGATGCAAACATTTTGTAGCCCTTTTCAAGCATTTTGTGCTCAACGAGGATTGAGAGATTTGGGAGTGCAGAAATCTAAAATGTCTATATAATACGTGTTAAAATTAAATTGAATAAAGCATTGATTGGTGTCAAACACACAATAGTCTGTGGGCAAACGTTCGCACATAGTATAAGACTATCAATATTTTGAGGTACCTTTTACACTATAACCAAAGAATTTTAAAATATTGCCAACAAATTTAAAATTACTAAGTATCCGGTTGACCGAGCTTTGCTCGGTATTTTTCACTCGGTTTTTTTTTTAATTCGTATGTTTTGGAAATTATATTTAGATACAAATTTACATACTTATGAAATACGAATGATATTTTTTGATCTTAGCGACATAATAGAAAAAAAAATGAACTGGTTATTTGAATAAAAAATCATGAGTGCAATTAGTTTAATTTAAATTTTCGTGTTTTTAAAAAAATACTAAAAAAGGGCTCGAAAAAATAGACTTTCCAAAAAAAGAAAGGAACTTGAAAAAAAAAATTAAAAAAAGTCAGTCGGTCGGTCTGGGCTCGAACCATGGTATTACGATTTTGTGACCGCCCAATATACTGTCAAAATTTACCTTCTTATTCTAACGATATTGTAGCAGTTTTTCATTGCCTAAAACACGGACAAAAAGACATTTTCTAAAAATAAATCCTAGCTAGATTGATTTATTGCCCCCGAAACTCCCTCCACACAAACATTTTATGAAAATCGTTGGAGCCGTTTCCGAGATTCCGATTTTATATATATATATATATATATATATATATATATATATATATATATATATATATATATACATATATATACAAGAATTGCTCGTTTAAAGTTATAGGATTAATTTTGTGTCATTTCAAATGTTCCTTTTTCAAAAGACTGTGGAGTGTATATCAAGGCAAAAAGTATTTATTTAATATTTTGTTAAAGTTACAGCCTATATTCGTCCCACTGCTGGGCACAGGCCGCCCTCATTTCTGAGAGAGTTTTAGGGCAAGGAAGTGTTCGCCGCGCTGCCCAAATGCATGTTGGCGAACTTCATGTCTTCAAAATATTTTTTTTCCTTATTCCTTCGACATGCAGGTTTCCACGATATTTTCCTTCACCGCCGAGCACGTAGTAAATCAGCACTTGTAATTGCAGTTAACAATGTCATTGGTGCCTCATTGGCTTGATTTTCATTGGTTGGATCGAACCCGGGTTACTCGCGTTTTGTATTTACAGCGAGCGTTAACCATCTGACCTACCACGATATATTTTTGTTTAAACTGGCAGTTGAAAGTAAAATATAAGTTGCTTAATATACAAGCGAAATTCGACGTATAGACAAAGTAAAAAAAGTATCAAATTAATACGACTAAAAGTAAAATATAAAAAAGGATATGAAAAATGAGAGGTAATATTTTATAGCATTAGATGACAAACGAGCACACAATCCACCTGATGGTAAGTAAATGCTGTGGCCCTTAGACATCTACAATTATTCTCAATTAAGAATCAAATTTCAAAATACGTTGTCACCCCTGAGGACTAAGATAGAATGCCTCGATTCCAGTAAAAAGGGTCTCTGGAACTCTACACTCACACCATACCATACGAAACACAGCAGTATTAAGTTACAATTTTACGCTGGTATTCTGTGAGAGCGTGATCCTGCCCCGGCTGAGCCCACCAATTCGTGCTACAACTATAATATAGCTAAAGCGTGGCTCTACCACGTGGAAAACGAGAATTATTACTAGAATCTCGCCAGTTAAACACTAAGATTGAATAATGAAGCCTATTAAACCTCACATAAAGTATGATTTTGCATGTACTGGATCGACGTTATTATACTTACGGGATGTGTTGAGGGCCAAGTTAATGGTGTAGGTGGACGAATCCTGATGCGGCCTCAACGATGGCTGCTCGTCGGGACGATATCTAACCACGAAGTTCATAATGGAAACTGGTGGCTGTAAGCAGACAAGTTTACGCACTAAGCAATCTAATTTAATATAATATGTACTACTTGTGAGATACATTGTGTTTTCTTGCGATTGCCAAGTCAATCTTTATATTTAAAACATAAAAGATTTTTAACATTGATATGGTCACTATAAAATGTTGTTAGGTTAGCTAATTACGTAATAATTTAAAACAGAAGGGCCCTTAAGTAGGGACTGAATAAATTAACCGACTTGGTATTACATGGATTTCACTACTTTTTAAGGTAGAAGAACTGAGTTGCGAGACTTGGTTTTTTTACAAGTTATGTTTTTGATGGCATCTCATTTCTTTTTGTAGATAAGATAGTCTACTTTTTTACTTTCCAGTATCTTCTACTTCCTGAATGCCAACAACGTACCTATCTACACCTATTATACGTATACAAGTACACTGATTCATTAACTGCAAATGTAACTTTGTAATTCTATATATTTATATAGGATTACAAAGTTATTTGTGCAGTTGGTATATCTAGAAAACTGGACCGAAATTAAAAAGTATTTTAGTTTTTCCTTGATTTATACACTAAACACTAATTGTGTTCTGAATTTGAAGCTTCTATGTCTGCTAGAAGTGCCTTAGACTTTTGATGATCGGTCAGTCAGTGAGTGACAAAATTAAGAAACTTTGACTAGTTATACTTCTTAAACTACTGGTTCAAATTGAATGAAATTTGAAATATATCATGATTATACAATGTATACTCGTTATCTGAAAATTCAGGCTTCTAGTTTTATCCTCTACGAAGTTATAGAGGGTCGAAAATGGCCTGAATTGCTTCGAGAAAAGTATAGCGTTGCGCTGGTTTTCGGCCTTTTAGTGGAGTTGTCAAATTTAAGGTGCTATAAAAAATAATAGCGATTACGTTGACCTAGTGTTGTTAATGTTAATTTATAGCTTATATAATGTAGTTTTCATTTTGATAACTCATTGATGCTACAAAAGAAATCTATATTTTATAATAAATTTTGATGTGAAAAATATGCAAAGCGAACTACTACTACTAACCGAAAACTAGTTCGGCCCCAAATTTTAGATTTCGGCCTACAAGAATTTTAGTTTTCGGCCACTGTATTAGAAGAGGTACTATAAACTTAAAAGTGTTTTTGTAAAATCAGAAAATGGCAAAAAGGTTTGGGGAATCGGTGTATTTAGTTTTCTCAATCGGTGATTGCGATTTTTTAATCGTGACGTTATTTTTTTTCTTTTTGGGTGTGTTTTTGATATAAAATAATAACCATGATTAATTATTTCTCTTTGAATCATAATCTAATAATAAAATCTTTTAAATATAGCAATCAAATATTCTCATTTACGAGTATTTTGTACTTCCTCATAAGTATTTTAGTTTAACAAAATGTGTTACCATCTCTAATCAAGAGGAGCCATCTGAAGAAAAAAAATTCTTATTGAATCTTCTTCCTAAAACGCAATGTGAATAAAATATTTGATATGATAAGATGAAATGGCCTAAACGTAAACTAAGACAGCATTCCATTTTCCGCCACCGTATTCTTTCATACAATTTTAAGTTGGCCGAAAACTAAATTGTAATTATTTTAGAGTCAATCCAGTTTTCGGCCACGACCGAAATGGGTATTTTGTTTCATCACTAACTGTTCAAATTGTAGTACTTGGTGGCCGAAAACTGAAAGTTAGTGTCTACGCACGCTACGATTCAATATAAGTAAGAAAAATGAGTTATAGTACGTAACCAAATAAACGAAGGAGACAAAGTATTTAGGCTAAACTCAGGCTACTTTTCGGCCGCATGGCCGACAACCAAATAATAGGACAATTTTATGTGTCACTTTTCGGCCAATTAATTTATTAACTTTATCAATAAATTATTATAATAATCAGTGTCAAATAACTATATTAGGTTATTTATACAGTGAAATATAAGCACAATATTAAGTAATTATATTAAATACAGCACGAAACTTACTTTTGAATGGAACGATCGCCACTATTTTTTTTTTTGCTCGATCTTACCCGTTTTGATAGCTTCAGTGTCGGCGTCAAACTAAACTATTTATTATAAATCGCGTGTTGTGTTTACCTGATTAATTAATGCTACCAGATATAGTGAAACTATTAACAAATGCATTAAACTGCATTTCATACGATAATATTTATTAAAATTGTTATTAAATCAAATTTACTGCATCAGCTCGTGCCAAAGGTCGAAATCTAGACCCGGCCGGCTTACCGGCGCATCGACCCTACGGCCGTGCCGCTTTTTTACTCGACTTGGCGGGGGCACTGCCGTGCCCCCAGATAATATTAAACAGATATTCGATATGCAATAAAAAGACAGTACTCAGGAAAGTCTGCAATATGTTATAATATTCAGGATCTTCCCAAATATTATATCAGATTTGATAGACAAATGATAGAAATTAAAAAAAAACATCCGAATTTCAGCAGAGGTGATTACTGGGTGCTACCATTTGCTTGAGACCCCATGGTTAATAAAATTAAATTCAAGTATCTTACAGTATAAACTCGTTCTGCGTAGATCAGATAAATCATTATACATAAATAATAATGTAAGTACGTGTACCGTAGTAATCAGGGGACAAGAGCTCATTTTAAAATGTCAGAGTACGTTTGTTCTCTTCCGGAACCAATGAAGTCAACTGTTTGTAGTGCTAGTTGACTATGTGATCGACGTTTATGTTGAGTAAAGTGTGTTGAATATCGTACCTGTTGAGTGAAGTACGTTGAAAATGTTGAGTACCGTATGCGTGTTGAATACAACAGATATAATATGTTAAAGAGATTCACACACTACTCAGATCAGATAATTATATTTGTATCAGAACGCATCTCTTTCAATATGGTTGTCTATGAAATTAACAATTCGATGAACTTACACAACTTGATAATATATATTTTATCGTTAAGTACAGACATATATTGAAACATGGTGACATGGTTGCTTATGCAAATATTTTCTGCAGATATCATCTGCAAATACAATATTTTATAATATATACAAAATATATATATTTAATAATTACAAAAGGAGAATGACCAAAAGTGGTACGAAAAAGTCTCACACATCAAGACTAAATTTTAATAGTAATTAGTGTCATATTATATTAGAAAAATCAAATCCCTGGACGCGTAATGTTACGGCATTACGCGTCCAGGGATTTGATTTTTGAACAGGGATTTTTTTTAGTTTAAAAGTATGGATATTTTATTTTTTTATTTAACGGGTTCTACGGCTCTGGGTTCTAGCCCTTCTGAGCTTATCATTTCTTTCGGAATCTTCATTTTTATATATTTTTTCTTCACTATATGCTGCCGCGTCACATTGCGAAGTTTTTGGAGATTTTGATGACAGCTGATGACGACAGCCACTCAAGTTCATAAGGAGCCCAAGCGATCAAAATAACTTGAGGTTTATATCGACATCAAAGCACTTCTTTCGTCGTTTTCTCTAATAGTTTACACGCGCAGACACTTAATTCACAAAATAGCATCATTTTTACGAATCAAAATCAACTACAAACCATTATTGAAGCGACAAAATAGGAGCGACAATCCGTCAACGGTCAAGTTCCCGCCAAAAAAACCGTATGGATATTGTTTTACATGGAGAATGGAGTGGTTGAGCTGTCGTCAAATTCTCCTAAGAACTTCGCAATGTGACACATCAGCATATTGTGAACAAAAAATATATAAAAATTATGATTCCCAAAGATATTATATTCTGAGCCGTAAAGTCAGTTAAATAAAAAAATCCTATAAATTACGTTTATAGTGCATCTGATACTAATTTGTGGTGAAACACTACGCATACGCACTATCTTTGTTATTACAAACAAAACTGTCCGTGTTTTTGAGAGTTGAAATTAGTTAGTTATTGAATTGTGTGTTGAGAAGGAGAACTTGTTAGTATTTTCTGAACTTTTTTCCATATATTTAATTGTGCAAGTATATCGAGTCGTGGAGTCGACCGATTGACACCGTCAGTTACCCGGCATAACAAACGATGTATCAATTGTTCGTTTTTGATACCCAGAAACGTACCTACACCTACACATTCATTGGTGACACTGTCGTGGATAACTCCTACTGAGGTAAGCAGATCTTATTCTACTCTTTGAATATATACCTAAGAAATCAGATCTCTACCATCGTACCGTCTTGAAAAACATTTTATAGGATGATGATTAACAAAAACAGACCTGTTTGAGGCCAAAAAAAGCTTTACTCCTGATTACATATAGATGTAACTTCTGTTAATATGTTACAGAAGACAGATGTCAAAAAAGGTCAAAAACACAATATTTAATTCATGGTTTTTATTGTAGTTGTCTTCAGAATGCGTGCAAGTACAGAGTGTTTGGCACTGCTTCAGAAGATCAAGCAAACACAGTTAGTGAAGGATTGCCTGCTTTTGGTCATAGAAGTGTATGTTTTAATTGTGGCAATTCTATTCTACGTGCAACTAGAACATATCCCGTAAGACAAGATCGACAAGAGAGAAACACAAGTAATTAAACGCGATAAAATCCGTAAATAATAGTTTTATTCAAAGAGAGAAACATTTTAGTTAGACATGTTCCGCTGCATCTGGTAAATATTTTTATTTATGTTGCAATACAAAAAAAAAATCAACTTCTTACTCATGTTCTTATGTTGTACAGTCTTCTATAGTTTTAAGTTATAATACTGTAATTAGATGTGTTTATAAAATTGAGTCCCAATAAGTGAAGGTTTCACAAATAAATAATGTTGTGGATATAAAATGATATTGTGACGCGCCTAAGTCGACGGCACTAGCGCCATCTAGTGTCAGAGACGAGAGCGAGGGGAGCTTTCCGGAGGATGACATCACTAATCTTTCAACCGACAGTGCCATCTATTCCCGAACCGAAGAACTAAACTTCTCGAAGTTGAAACTCGAACTCTCGATACCTTGCGCGTGTTTACTTGAATATTCTGGATATTTCGGTGCTAATTTATATTTATAGGCGCTGCAAGATGCGATCGGGGAAGTATTGAAGTTGGCGAGACAAGCGAAGCTTCGGAGTGGAATAAAGTGAATCAGTGTGATTAATTATTAGTGTTTTTAACTTTAATTAGTGTAAAGTGAATTAAAGTGTTAATTTAGGTAATTCTATCGGCAATTTTTATTGTCACGAACCTCAAGTTCGTAACAATTGGTGTCAAAAGTGGGATAAAATCAAGCTCATAACAATTGGTGTCAGAAGTGGGATAAAATCATGCCGATCTTACCTAAGGTGGAAACGGAGGGTGTCCGTACCCGAAGTCAACGCCAGCAGGAGACGGACCAAAGAAGATTTGGTGGTGCAACGCCGCAGACGTCGGAGGGCCAGCCACCGGCTGCAGGCCCGTTGGTAGCCCCTACATCTGCAGCACCTGACTTAGGTGCTCTGATGGTGATGCTGCAGGAACAGGCTCGCCGACAGACAGGAGGAACAGGCTCGCCAGCAGGCGGAACAGGCACGCCGATTGAAAGAGCAGCTGCGGGATGGACAGGAGGAACAGGCCCGTCGGTTGGAAGAGCAGATGCTCCTCATGAAGGACCTTCAAGCTACCTTCGGGAAGGAGATAAAGGAGGTGAAGGATAGGGTTGCTCAGCATGACAACCGCCTGTCGGAATCTGAAAACCAAATCGCGAAAGCTTAAAAGCGAATCGAGAAAACTGAAACCCGAATCGACCAAGTAAACAATCGGGTTGACAACGTAATGGCTGACATGAAGAAATCACTGGACGAACTCAAACTTGGAGATGGAGCTACAGCTCCCGTAGTAGCTACAACACCTTCACTACGTGGGTTCAAGGTGCCACCGTTTGACGGTACCTCTTCCTGGTCAGCCTACAAAATCCAGTTCGAGGCTGTTATGAAGGCGAACGGCTGGAATAAAAGTCAGTGGGTGGGCCATGACTGCTCTCACACTAGGCCTGCGCGACCAGGCCTTAACAGTTCTGGAAGCTCTCGGTGAGGAAGTGACTTATGAGCAACTCCTTGAGGCATTGGAGGCGAGATATGGCGACGCTCACCTGGAACACGTCTTTCGTGCGCAGCTTAAAGATCGCGTGCAGCGCATCAACGAAAACCTGCAGCAGTGGGCTCTAGAGGTGGAGAAGCTGGTGCGAAAAGCATACCGGCCTGTACCTGCGCTCATTGAAGGGAACCTGGTGTAGACATTCATCGACGGCATCCGCGACCTGGAAGTCAGAGCTGCTGTGAGGCTCGGGCACCACGAGACGCTTAAGGACGCCTTGGCCCATGCACTGGAGGTGGAAGCCGTGCGGCAGGATCATTTTTCCCATCGCGTCAGGGAGGTTGCAGCAGCTACAGTTCGTGACCGCAACAAAGGATACAGCCCTAGGTGCTATGGCTGTGGGGAAAAGGGCCATCTTCGATCCAGCTGCTCTAAGCGAACTGTAGAAAGGGGAGTTGATCGATTTCGAGAGGGTAGTGTAGCTAACGGCACCGCCTGGCGGTGGCAGGATCGTCGTTCCCCTCGCGCTAGCGAGGTTGCAGCAGTTACTGTTCGTGACCACAATAAAGGATACAGCCTTAGGTGCTATGGCTGTGCGGAAAAGGGCCATCTTCAATCCAGCTGCCCTAAGCGAACCCTAGAAAGGGAAGGTTAACGATCTCAGAAGGGAAGTACGACTAACATCACCGCCCAGCAACAGCCGGGATACGACTTTACTGTCAGACATCGCAGCGGGAAATCTCATGGCTACGCAGATGCATTGTCAAGAAGACCTTGTACTGAAGATTGGAAACATTGTACTAGGCAAAAGAGTAAGGAAGTGGTATCCGTGAGGATGCTCAGGACAGATCACCTTAGCAACGAGTGGAAGGACAGCTTACAACGTGCACAGCAGGAAGATCCGGACATCAAGCCGATTCTGGAATGGATGAAGGCCAGTGCTCCCAAGCCCAAGTGGAGCGACGTCTCAGCGATGAGTTCAACCACTAAAAGCTATTGGACCAAATAGGATAGCTTGCTGCTTCAGGATGGAGTTCTGTGCCGTAAATGGGAAAATGTTCGGGGGAGACAGCTGTCACTTGCAAATGGTTGTCCCTAAAGCTAAAGTACCGGATGTTCTACAGCTTTACCGTAATGATTGTTCCGGAGGCCATCTGGGAGTTAAACGAACTCTACTGAAAATCCGAGAACGGTTTTATTGGGTCCATTGTCAAAACGATGTCGAGGACTGGTGTCGCAAATGTACAAGTTGTGCGGCTGTAAAGGGACCTCAGACTCGTAGTAGAGGTGCATTGAAGTTGTACAATGTTGGTGCACTATGGGAGAGAATAGCCATTGACGTGACGGGGCCGTTTCCGGAGAATGAAAGCGGTAACAAGTATTTCATGGTTGTGATGGATTACTTCACTAAGTGGCCAGAAGTCTTCGCCATTCCAAATGAAGAAGCTTCAACAGTTGCAGATAAACTAGTTCATGAAGTCTTCTGTCATTTTGGAGTACTTTTGGAGATTCACAGCGATCAAGGAAGGAATTTTGAGTCTCAAATATTCCAGGAAACTTGCCGAGTTATGCGTACTCATAAAACAAGAACGATTTTTTATCACCCGCAATCTGATGGAATGGTAGAGCGATTTAATCAGACATTGGAGAGGAGGAGGAGACCTAGCAAGAGTTGTATTTAGCAAGCATTAGCAAGATTGGGACAAGTACATACAACCGTTTTTATTGTCATATCGAAGTTCTGTTCACGAAAGTACAGCAGTGACGCCTGCTTTCGCAAACTTTGGAAGAGAATTACGGCTGCCTGCAGACCTGATCACCGGAATACCACCTGATACCCCACGCTGTATAACCGATTATGCAAATGACTTGCGAAACAAAATGAATGACATTTATGAGCACGTCAGACAATCGGGCCAGCAAATGTCTGAGAAAATGAAAACCCGATACGACCGCAAAATGAACAATAAAGGGTTCGACGAAGGTTCACTAGTGTGGTTACACAATCCAGTCCGCAGCAAAGGGAAATCTCCTAAACTTCAAGCTAAATGAGACGGCCCGTATCGGATTGTGATAAGGATCAACGATGTAACCTACCGGATACAGAAAGGCGCAAGAGGGACTCCTAAGATCGTTCATGTGGATCGCCTGGCGCGTTATTATGGGGCCGATAATGCTCGGGACGAGCATGTCTTAGGAGGGGGCAGTGTTACGCGCCTAAGTCGACGGCACTAGCGCCATCTAGTGTCAGAGACGAGGGCGAGGGGAGCTTTCCGGAGGATGACATCACTAATCTTTCAACCGACAGTGCCATCTAGTCCCGAACCTAAGAACTAAACTTCTTAGAAGCTGAAACTCGAACTCTCGATACCTTGCGCGTGTTTACTTGAATATTCTGGATATTTCGGTGCTAATTTATATTTATAGGCGCTGCAAGATGCGATCGGGGAAGTATTGAAGTTGGCGAGACAAGCGAAGCTTCGGAGCTTAAGTTACAGAGAAGCGGAATAAAGTGAATCAGTGTGATTAATTATTAGTGTTTTTAAATTTAATTAGTGTAAAGTGAATTGAAGTGTTAATTTAGGTAATTCTATCGGCAATTTTTATTGTCACGAACCACAAGCTCGTAACAATATTATCTATTTTAACACAATGACTGCCTGATCATTATCATACGTGGAGAGCCATGCTGCAACTATATTAGTAGTGTATTTGTAGCATGAATGGGTCGGCTCGACTGGGTAAGTACCATGCTCTCATAGAATACCATCGTGAAATAACAGCTTAGTGTTGCTCCGTTTCGTATAGTGAGTGTAAAGAACCGGAGACCCTTTTTACTGGGAACAAGGCATTCCATCGTAGTCCTCAGGGGTGACAATACACCTGCATTTTGATTTGTAATCGAGAATAGATTTAGATGTCTATGGGCCACAGAAAATACTAATTGCCATCAGGAGGATTTACAAACTTATAAAAAATGTATTCCTAACATTTACATCACATTACCAGAAACTGAAACAGAAACTTTTTAATTCAATATAGATTATAAATATGAATTATTTAAAATATATATAGATTATAAATAATTCATATTTATAATCTATATATATTTTCCAGTGGTTCGGAAAAAAAACCTCTGTCCTGGGAAGAACCAGCAAGAAATCCAGCGGGATAATTTAAATCGCATACACTACACTTGGCGTCGAAGTGTGTACAAGAACCTACCCGAAAGAAAAAAAATGGCTCACATCGGAAATGTACCAAACTTGACTGAAAAATAGTGAGTGGTCTATTTTTAAGGAAAATCGACGCAATTTTTCAAAGTCAATAACATCAGTGAAGACAAATACGTATAAAAGTGCAATACTCTTAGCAAACTTCTCGGATGAAACCTATCGACTCGTACGTAACCTTAAGTACCCGTGCGAGATAGCACCGCTAAGTTACAGAGAACTGGTTGAGTTACTAGATAAGCACTTTGAACAAAACACAGAAACCCAGGCGAGCCATTAGGAGAATGGGCGGCGCGACTACGAGGTCTAGCAAGTTATTCCAACTTTAGTACCGCTTTAGAAATGTTTCTATTGGATCGTTTCTTCCTGGGCTTGAGGAAGGGCCCCGAGCGGGATAGACTATTTGAGCAAGATAAATCAAGTCTTACTTTAGTAAGACTTGATTTATCTTGCTCTCTTGTAAAGGCTTTGGAAATAGCTGAACAAGCAGCTTATACGATAGAGGCCAAGGCTCTAGTAAGCAGTGAAACGGGTTGTAGCATCAAGGATGAGCGAATACTTCGCAGCGATACGACTGCGAATTAAAGTGATCAGTAGTACAATTGTGTTTTATTATGAGTGTGTTTTAAGTTGTAATTGGTGTTCGGTAATTAAAGTGTCAATTTTGGTAATTCAATCGACAGTTTTTACTGTCACGAACCCCAAGCTTGTAACAATAATAATAACAATATAGTGGACATCTATGAAAGTGAAGTAAAAAAATTATTAAATACCTACGCTGACTTATGGAGTAAAGAACTTGGGGCATGTAATAAATTTAAAATTACTTGCACCTTAAAGATAATGCACTACCAAATTTTTTTAAGCCGCGAACTGTGCTTTCTGCTCTGAAATACAAAATAAATTCCGGAATAGATTCCTGATTACGGTAAATTACTCTAAATATGCGACATTATTCGTACGTACATGTTCGGCCGTGAACCGCGACGCGATTAGATTTAATTTCACCTCCTACGAACACAGACATGCAAACATCTTGTGATATTAGTGTAAGGCGATTTAATATTGGTGAAAAGATTTGTGCGCGTTGTTATATGCCCCCGTAAACCATTTTGGTGCAAAGCTACAACTTTAAGTAGAGAAGGTAACAGAATGTGTGCGGTTCCAGTTGCTGGTCAAGGTCTCTGCAAGCGACACGTAGACCAACTGCTGCAATGTACGGACAGAGACAAACCACACGAGACTGCAAATGACGTATGTTATGTATCAGTATTTCACCCGCAGTATCCGACTGCCATCTCTCCTGCACCTCCTCCCGATGTTATGCCAGATAATAAAAATAACGCTCTGCCAGACGGCACAACATCCTCGAACACGCATTCTTGTGCCGACACATCTTCACGAGAAGGCAGTGAGCCAACTTTAACGCTAGATGCGGATAGACGCGAGCCGGTGGTGGCAGATGGGCACAGTGTCTCTGTGGTAGGGATAATAATCGATCGAAAGGATGGTGGGGAACAATCAGAGTCTGCTGTAGCACCTAAGCCCGGTCCTTCCCCTTCCACAATGTGATACCGAACAAAGCATCCCCGCTTCCATTATAATCCAAGACCAAGAAAAAAGAAAATAAAAACTAAAAATACCTTTTTTTGCTGTTATTTGGTTCTCAAATTAATGCGCAAGAGGATGATGTATATACGCACAAGTACTTCGAAATAATGAATCATCATCATCATCATCATTACAGCCCTTCACAAGTCCACCGCTGAACATAGGCCTCCCCCAAGTTATGCCACAAAGCACGGTCCTGAGCCACCTACATCCATCGACTTCCTTCATGTCTTTCCAGGTCGTCACTCCATCTAGTGGGGGGTCGCCCTATACTTCACATATTGGTACGAGGCTGCCACTCGAGAACTTTTTTCCTCATCGGTTATCGGTTCTTCGAGCTATATGGCCGGCCCATTGCCACTTCAGCTTACTAATCCGTTGGGCTATGTCGGTCACTCTGGTTCTACTGCGGATATGCTCATTTCTGAGTCTATCACACAGAGAATCTCCGAGCATAGCCCCCTTCATAGCTCGCTGAGCGACTTTGAGCGTCTTTATACGGCCAGTAGTGAAGGACCACGTCTCGATTCCATAGGTCATCACTTGCATCACGCACTGGTTGTACAATTTAGTTTTCAGATTTTGAGGTATACCTGACGAGAAGATGTGTCGTAATTTCCCGAACGCTGCCCAGCCGAGTTGATCCGCCGAATGATCTCTCGACCGAAGTTGGACTTACCTAGTCGGACTATTTGTAGGTAAACGTACTCGTCAACAACTTCAAGCATAGTGCTCCCGACAACTACCGGCATAGGTGCGACATGGACATTGAACATGATCTTTGTTTTGTCCATGTTCATCTTAAGATCTATCCGTTGGGAGACACCATTGAGGTCATTGAGCATAGTGCTAAGGTCCTCCAGCGCTTCTGCCAAAAGGATTATATCGTCGGCAAATCGAACTCTTGTTCTCGCCACTCTGTACTCGCCATTGATGTTAATACCGTATCCTTTCCAGTTCGTGAGGCTTGAAAACGTCTTACAAGGCAGCGGTGAAAAGTTTCGGGGATATAACGTCACCCTGTCTTACACCTCTTTGCAGTCGGGTAGGTTTCGAACTCTGGTTCTGTACTCGGATAGCCATCGTAGCCCTACTGTATAAATACTTCAGCACTTCGATATACCGACAGTCAATTTGGCAACGCTGAAGAGACTGTAGCACCGCCCAAATTTCGACGGAATCAAAGGCTTTCTCATAGTCTACATACGCCAGGCAAAGTGGCAGATTGTACTCTTCGGACTTCTGCACAATTTGCCGAAGGGTATGTATGTGGTCTATGGTACTAAAGCCTTTTCGGAAACCGGCTTGTTCGGGAGGCTGGAAGTCGTCGAGTCTGCATGCGAGACGATTCGTAATGACTTTCGAAAATAGTATGTAGACCCGGCTCAGAAGGGAAATCGGTCTGTAGTTCTTCAAGAGAGCGATATCGTCTTTCTTGAAGAACAAGACCACCGCACTTCTGCTCCACGCCTCGGAGGTAAGGCCTCCTTGGAGGACGGAATTAAAGAGTTTCTGAAGGACTTCAAGTACCGGTTTTCCACCCGCTTTCAGAAGCTCCGCTGTAATTCCATCCTCGCCCTGGGACTTGCCATTTTTAAAGTGCTGGAGAGCCACTCTAATGTCGCTCAGATTGACGTCCGGGATATCATCGGAATAGTGTCGGATAAGACTTGCTCTTGGATCGTTACTCTCACTTGCTATCACAAAATTGATAAGTATAGAATCGCACTACTACATTGACAAAAGTCACACACACACTAGTGTACGCACGGTTGGCCGTGGGAATCGTAGTCAAATGAAATTATTTTGATAATTTGAAAGATTGAATTTGTTTTTCATTTCTTATACCTACCTCAGAAATATACTTCGATACGAAATACGAATACCTGCTCCAGAGACTGCTTGGCACTGGAAGCCCTCTGCTGGTAGTGAGATGTTAGCTCTGGACTTTAAACTGGTTTTGTCAGTTATAATAAGACCTTACCTACCTGCGGACTTGATGGAGTGACCTGAAGGTGTAATTAAGTAACTACTGCTGGAATTTCTACTCTTTCTTCACTCCATCAAGTCCGGAGGTATGGACTCGTCATAACTAACAAAACGAAGCCCAAATTCGGCACACCTAGTTCTACTCGTTCAGAAATTCCAGCAGTAGTTACTGAATTACCCCTTCAGGTCACTCCATCAAGTCTGGTGGTAAGGTCTCATCATAACTAACAAAACGAACCCAAACTCGGCACACCTAGTCCTACAAGTCTAGGAGTTCCACTTGTAATCACCGAACTACACCTTCAGGTCACTCCATCAAGTCCGGTGGTAAAGTCTCATCATAACCTACAAAACGAACCCAAACTCGGCACACCTAGTTCTACCAGTCTAGGAGTTCCAGTTGCAATCACCGATTTACACCTTCAGGTCACTCCATCAAGTCCGGAGGTATGGACTCGTCATAACTAAGAAAACGGAGCCCAAATTCGCCACCCCTAGTTTTACTCTGCAAGAAGTTCAAATAGCGGTCACGAAAGTACACCTTCAGGTCACGCCATCAAGTCCGGAGGTAAGGTCTCATCATAACCAACAAAACGAGCCCAAACTCGGCACACCTAGTTCCGCTCGTCCAGGAGTTGCAGTAGTAGGTAAGTTTATATATCCTACTTATTTTTAGCTAAATAAAAAACTGTGAGTATAAAAATAATAATTTTATCACTTGTCAAGTACTTATGTTTCCAATTTGTTTTTTTCTAATATTTTGTGTATGTACAGCGATCTTTTCAGAATGAGCCGCTGCAAACAGGCGATACAGTATTCACTCACGATGGCGGCCAAGCGCGGACTGTGGTTTCATCGAAATCTTTGTACAATAAATCAAAGTAGGCACCAACAATAAAATAGCCCTTATTGCAATAGATTATGATTTATCCGTATTAGCAAAATATGTGAAAAAATGTGCATCAGTTTTTATTTTTTCTACGACTATTTGTGACATTTTGATAAAAATAAACACAGGGTTTTTTAATTGAATATGTCTGTTATCTTATAGTATTTTTTAATTTTTTAAATATGTTGATAATAGACCAAAACATGTACCGAAACACAAGCCGGTATCGTTAATTTTGTAGAAAATGGCAACGAAAGTTCGTTTTTACAATATAAAAAACTACTATTTTCAACAAAAGAGTTACAGACGTTTGCAGATGAAGAACCAATCTATACATGGTAGTTTTTACTTATATTTGATTTGGTTTAGTTTTGTCACAAAATCTACCGAAAAACACCCTAACTTTGGTTGATTTGCGAACGCGTCCTTAACAGACGCAAACGTCTGGTACTATGATCGTCAAGTCGTTTGCTATGCATGACTTAGGCATATTCTCCCTACAATGGGAGAAGCTTATGTCCAGAGGTAGACCTTTGACTACTGATTACTATGTAGAAGAAAGAGTCGCTTACGTTATGGTAGTAGCCAATGAAGACCATCTCCTGTAGAGGACGGACGTACTCCTTGAGGATATGCAGCCACTGCCTCTCCAGCCCTAATTGGTTCATGTGGATATCACGGATAGGAACTGATTCGTAGCCACTGTCCAGACGCTTGTCCTGGAATAGGTAGAAGAATCTTTTAAAGATTCGATTTGAAGATTTCGATCTAATTATAATAATAATAGATATATGGGCAGATATGGTCATAATTTTCTTAAAGAATTACGGTGACAAACGAGCACGTAGTCCACCTGATGATAAGTGGATGCTGTGACCAAATGACACCTACATTTATCCTCTATGAAGATTAATAATAGCTCTTTACCAGTAAAATAGGTTCATCTAGTAGATAAATAATTTATTTAATACATGTATTTGTTTGCAATGCAGTTTAAAGACCTTACTGTTGGGAAACGAATGTGCATGCAAAACACAAGTGTGCAGAGCAACGGTGGAAGCGGGGCAGGGGGCGGGCCCACATTGTGCTTGCGTATTTTATTGAGTCTGATAGACATGCGGTTGGCGCGAGCGTGTTTTATTGTATGTATTTGTTTAACTAATTTTAATTGCCGTTTTCGAAAAATATAATATCTAGCAATTTGAATTACTGTTATAATTATGTGTTACTAAGTAATATTGAAATTTCCTTTCCTGACATCAAAGGCGTTTCACAACTGTAAGGTCTAAACCGTGCTAATGCTAAGTGCTAAACTCACAAAAATATAGTATTCCAAATCGAGTTGACATGACTATAATTGTTATGCCATATAAAGTAGAAAATAAGCTCTTCCCTTATTGCAGTGTTTCTGTGATTTTGTTTCTATCAATCTATGATTTCTGACGTAAAAAAGGCTTCGAAAAACTTATACGGATATAATAGCGACCCTTAATAGATCACTCTGGAGACTGAAGCTTAGGTAAGCTGATCCGAAATGGAATAAATCCGGAAGAAGGGAGAGGGATCAATCTTTAAAATAAAATTAACTTTTAATAACGACTTAAACCAAGATTCGTTTGGGTACGAGATAAGTTATTATGGATGTTTAAATTTAAAATAAAAAAAGAAAAACTGGCTTCCACACATATAACCGTTTAGAATCGTTTACTTGAGTATAAATAACTCTGTGTTTGTCTCCGTCTATTGACAATTAGTGAAGAAAAAGTGACCAATTTAAAGCATGTCGTATATTTCAAAGATTAAATCTTTGGCATTTATTTTTATATTTAACACGGCAGATATTTATTTGATAACTTGAGACTATGACGTCATTAATTTCCATTCTCATATAATTTTACAAGGTTTGCTGTTAGTATGAACCAAAGCTGTTAATATGACAAAAATCCTCTGAAAGTTACAACTACCCTCCTGTAATTTATCCGACAACGGACTGGGTAGACCTCCCAAAGTCGACACACAAAATCAAAAGTAATAGTTTAAGGACCTACGCTGAGAATATACCATTTTTACATATCAAGTTCTGTTATATTAAGTCCAAATTGCTAACAACAAAAGAAAAATAGAAAAAAAAAAATACAACTAGGTTGATAATTAATTAATATGTATGATGTAATTAATACAAATATTGCATATTAAAATACTTACGTTATTGGATCTGTTACTCCACTGGCCGAAGGCCTCCATGATCGCAATCCACTCGCTGCAGAAGCGCATCGACATCCACGGGAACCAGTACACTTCAGGGCATGGCTGTCATAAAAATCGTACAAAACATAAATGGATATAGAGATAAACAGACGAAAAATAAGAGGTTACATGTATGAACTGAATAATTCACATATAATAACTCACAAGAATTTTATATATTAATTCTTGAAGAGAAAAGTTTGTACTCATTTTCAAGCATATTGCGAACACGAAAGACTGTAACATTTGGCACAGCTAAAGTTTATACGAAGAAGGAGTGCAGAAAGCGAAAATTTATTATAAATTGTGTTATAAATTCATTAAATAAAGTAAAACATTAATTGTTTACGTTCATACTGCCAATGTCAAACACATAATTAGTCTGTGGTCAAACAGTCGCACGGAGTAAACTTTGGCGCCATAGATTTATATACTAATATATAGTTGACGCGAGTAACCCGGGTTCGATCTCCGCCGGTACCAATGAAATCGTTAATTGCAATTTTAAGTGCTGATATACCATGTGTCGGTGGTATATCATCGTCAAAACATCGTGAGGAAACCTGCATATCTGAGGAATAAAAAAAAATTCGAAGACATGTGAAGTTCGCCAATATGCATTGGGGCAGCGCGACGGACACTTCCTTGCCCTAAAACCCTCTCGGAAATGAAAGGAGGCTTGTGCCGAGCAGTGGGACGTAAATAGGCTGTAACTTTACTTTTTTATACAGTTGACAGCATAAATACATTGAGAATTGAGAATAGAGATTAATATTGAGAACTAGAAAAAATATTTCGAAGACATGTGAAGTTCGCCTACACGCATTGGGGCAGCGCGACGGACACTTCCTTGCCCTAAAACCCTCTCAGAAATGAGGGGGAGGCCTGTGCCCAGCAGTGGGACGTATATAGGCTGTAACTTTACTTTACTACTTTTATGTATATTGAGATTTAAAAGTTAATTGTACAAATTTAGAATTTAGTTGGCAGATGTCGCGTAACACATACAAAACATACCTCGTTATATTCTTAAGTCGGCTAAAAATCGAAGCTCACCAATTTATAACCTTAGCTCGATATCTCCTAAAAGAGTTTTGTCTCCAGCATTCCCTTATTAGCCCTAGCACGAATCCAATGGATTCTAAATTGAATCTAATGCATGACTTCGGCACTTACCATTAAATATTTGCGTCCCTCCTTGAAGTTGACCGCGTAATCCACATACAGGTACTACACATGCAGTAATACACATGCAGGTATCGTTTCTCCCACTCTAACTTAATGTCTAGCACTTGGTAATGGTGAAACACATGCGTCCGGGTGATGTCAAAGGTCTCCGGATTCACCAGGTGGCCAAGTTCCCGCTCGTTGCTAACATGCATCATGATATCCTGTAAAGAATAATTGATTTCTTACATCTATTCCATTACAGTTTATAAATGTCCACTGCTTAACATAGGCTCAGGATTTTGCCATAGTAGCCACGCTTGGCTGGCGGGTTCGCAAACGCGATTTTTATTATTTTTAATTTTTATCACGAAGATGCTGCTTCTCATCTTCCGTTTTAATTTCTCTCCGTCGCCTCTTACGACACCCACGGGAGGATATGGGATAGTAGTTATTCGAACACCGCCAAGTACACAATGTCATCATATGGCATTTTTGCTATGGGGAAATGCAGCTGATTTAGAAACTATTTTTGTTTTGCAAAAGAGGGTCATAAGAGCTATTTACAACTTAAACCCGTGAATGTCTCTTAGAGAAAAAATTAAAGAAATAATTTAATAAAAGTAAAGAATACATTAATTTTGAATATAATAATTTAGTTTAAAGTATTAAAATTATCTGAAGTTGTGAAGGAAAAGTATTATACATTTTACAAAAATAGTTGTTAAAAATAATTTTTGTCATTGCTTATGTACTGAAATTGAATCTGCAAACTTTACATTTTAGACGAAATATACCCATACAAGGTTTTTAAACCAATACCAAGTATTAATAAATATTTTTTCGCAGACACGTAATAAGAAATGTTAATGATTTCTTATATTTACGCGAACACTACACATTGAAATAATACTAGTTTTTACGGAATTTATCGCGTATATTTAACTTTTTAAATACCCGACGTTTCAAACGCTTTCAGCACTCATGGTCACGGGCAGGACTGAGATGTTCAACGTCCATATGTCATAGTTAACCGCGGTTACCATAGATTAAATTTAACTTTTGTTCCGATCTATGCAGTATGAACTTATGGTATCTTGAAGTCTTGCAGTTGTATGCTTGGGTTGGGATTTAATTTTATTTATTATAGGATCCCAAGCAGATGGTAGCACCCAGCCATCTTCTCTATTGAAATTAGGATTTTTTTTTGATTTCAATAGCCTCGCGAATCATCCTTGGAAGGAATCGGTGTTCTTTAGCGAGGATCTGCGGTCTATCAAATCTGATGTAGTGACGGGGGCGATCCTGTACGTGTTCACAGACTGCAGACTTCCCGGAGCGTCGATTCTTCACATCAGCTATATGTTCTTTAACGCGGGTTTTTATTAATCTTTTAGTTTGTCCTATGTAGGAGAGACCACATTCACAATCAAGCTTGTACACTCCTGCATCTTGCAGAGGGACATTACACTTGACCGATGGTAAAAACTGACCAATCTTCTTCAGCGGCTTGAAGTATGTTTTGATGGAAGCGCGCTTCAAGATGTAGCCAATCTTGTCAGTGACTCCTCTAACATATGGCAGTACAGCAGGTACACGCTCGACTGTGGCCGGCTTCACTCGTTCACTGTGGCGTAGGCGCGGGACTCGAAGCTTGTTGTCATGCAAAACTTGCTTGACATGGTGGAGCTCTGCAGCCAGGTGTTTACTGTCACAGATCCCTCGTGCTCTCTGAAACAAAGATTTACCCACGGTAGCTAACTTTTTGAATGATTTAAAAAGTTAAATATACGCGATAAATTCCGTAAAAACTAGTATTATTTCAAAGAAATGTTAAGTTTCGTTCAAATACTTAGTTTGTTGACGGCTAATTACACTGAGGGCTGACTTTTCTATCAGCAGATTCATCCAAAAAGTTCAATAAAATGTTCATCTATCTAAAAAATTATAACCCAGTTGAATATAACAGTGAAATAATTGAAGTCCTTTATTCATAAAATTGTAATTTTTAATTTATTTCTGTTGTGTTTTATCCTATGAATAAATTTTATTGAAGGATTGGAACATCTGATTGCCTGAACAATAAATGTGTGATGACGGTGTATATTGTGTGAGCACCATGTTGTCAACAAATGCCGTGAAATTCGACAAAGCGGTTTGAGAGACAAGCTAGAGGTTTCCAACTGTTCATAAAATTGATGTTATCAATATGTTTCATTAATCGGAACATACCGACCCAAGATTATATTTCAATAAAATAGATAATCTTAAATAAGAATAAGTGTAAGGTGCAGTGGCGAAGCCTCTATACAAACCCAAAAGCCCGGCTTGCCTCATTAAGATGAATCAATCAATTATATCAAGTAATAAAATAACTCGTAAACTGTTTCAATCTATTTCAAATTTCCCGCGCACTCTGTTCGACCTCGTAGCCTTACGAATACTGCTTCCATACATATTACATATAAGGAGAGTTGAATTGAGTCATTGGTTGTCTCCCTCGCACACGTGGGCTTTTTACCGGGCTTTCGAGAAGGCGATCGCTCCCTTTCTAACCTGTGGCAAAACGTTCTATAATGAAATATAACTACGATTGTATAAATAGCAATAAGTATGGAGATAAAAAGCCCGGCTTTTTAGTGACCATTAATTTTTTCCTCAGAGCGGGACGCCTTTAAAATTATTATAGTTCTAACACTTTTGACTGCCTTCTTGGTCTAATGGCAGTAAACGCTATTGCTGATCATGTGGTCCCAAGCTAGAAACCCGAGTCGGGTCAAGAATCATTTATTGGGTTTTTTCCGTCACATAATTCTCAGTAGCAGTAGTATTACACTTATTGTATATATTAGTATTGTTACGAGCTTGAGGTTCGTGACAATAAAAATTGCCGATAAAATTACCTAAATTAACACTTTAATTTACTTTAAACAAATTAAATCTTAAAACACTAATAATTAAACACACTAATTCACTTAATTTCGCTCCGAAGCTTCGCTCGTATCGCCAATTCAATACTACTCCCATCGCATCTTGCAGCGCCTATATATTTAAATTAGCAAAGAAATATCCAGAATGTTCAAGTAAACACGCGGAAGGTACCGAGCGTTCGAGTTTCGACTAGGCGCTGTCAGTTGAGTGATTTGTGATGTCATTTTCTCAATGCTCCCCTCGCTCTCGTTCCTGACACTAGATGGCGCTAGTTGACTTATTCATGCAACACTGCCCCCTCCTAAGACATGCTCGTCCCGAGCATTATCGGTCCCATAATAACGCGCCAAGCGATCCACATGGACGATCTTAGGAGTCCCTCTTGCGCCTTTCTGTATCCGGTAGGTCACATCGTTGATCCTGGTTACAATACGGTACGGGCCGTCCCATTTAGCTTGAAGCTTAGGAGATTTCCCTTTGCTGCGGACTGGATTGTGCAACCACACAAGTGAACCTTCGTCGAACCCTTTGTTGTTCATTCTGCGGTCATACCGGGTTTTCATCTTTTCAGACATTTGCTGGCCCGATTGTCTGACGTGCTCATAAACGTCATTCATTTTTTTCATTTGCATAATCGGTTATACTGCGTGGAGCATCGGGTGGTATCCCGGTGATCAGGTCTGCAGGCAGCCGTAATTCTCTTCCAAAGTTTGCGAAAGCTGGTGTCACTGCTGTACTTTCGTGAACAGAACTTCGATATGACAACAAAAACGGTTGTATGTGCTTGTCCCAATCTCGTTGCCGATTGTCTACAACTTTTGCTAGGTACCTCTCCAATGTCTGATTAAATCGTTCCACCATTCCATCAGATTGCGGGTGATAAGAAGTCGTTCTTGTTTTATGAGTACCCATAACTCGGCAAGTTTCCTGGAATATTTGAGACTCAAAATTCCTTCCTTGATCGCTGTGAATCTCTAAAGGTACTCCAAAACGACAGAAGACTTCATGAACTAGTTTATCTGCAACTGTTGAAGCTTCTTGATTTGGAATGGCGAAGACTTCTGGCCACTTAGTGAAGTAATCCATCACAACCATGAAATACTTGTTACCGCTTTCACTCTCCGGAAACGGCCCCGCCACGTCAATGGCTATTCTCTCCCATGGTGCGCCCACATTGTACAACTTCAATGCACCTCTACTACGAGTCTGAGGTCCCTTTACAGCCGCACAATTTGTACATTTGCGACACCAGTCCTCGACATCGTTTCGACAGTGGACCCAGTAAAACCGTTCTCGGATCTTCAGTAGAGTTCGCTTAACTCCCAGATGGCCTCCTGAATAATCATTATGGTACAGCTGTAGAACATCCGGTACTTTAGCTTTAGGGACAACCATTTGTAAATGACAGCTGTCTCCCCGAACATTTTCCCATTTACGGCACAGAACTCCATCCTGAAGCAGCAAGCTGTCCCACTGGGCCCAGTAGCTTTTAGTGGTCGAACTCATCGCTGAGACGTCGCTCCACTTGGGCTTGCGAGCACTGACCTTCATCCATTCCCGGATCGGCTTGATGTCCGGATCTTCCTGCTGTGCACGTTGTAAGCTGTCCTTCCACTCGTTGCTGAGGTGGTCTGCCCTGAGCATCCTCACGGATACCACTTCCTTACTCTCTTGCCTAGTACAATGTTTGCAATCTTCAGGACAAGGTCTTCTTGACAATGCATCTGCGTTGCCATGAGATCTCAAAGTCGTATTCCTGCAGTAGTTCAATCCACCTCGTAACTTGTCCTTCTGGATTTTTAAACTGCAATAGCCATTTTAGTGCAGCATGGTCAGTTCGTAAGTGAAATTTTCGCCCCAGAAGATATTTGCTAAAATGCTGCAACGACTTTACCACAGCTAGCAATTCGCGTCTTGTGACACAGTAGTTCCTTTCCGGTTTTGACAACGACTTGCTGAAGTACGCTATCACGACCTCTTGGTCACCATTACGTTGAGACAACACACCGCCAAGTCCTATATCACTTGCGTCTGTGTCAACTATAAATTCTTTGCTTGCATCAGGGTATCCCAAAATAGGTGTTTTGCACAGACGGTCCTTAAGCTCCTGGAATGCGATATTGCAACTTTCATCCCAGCAGAAATGTCGCTTCTCCTCGGTTAGCTTGCGCAGAGGTTTAGCTATATCTGCAAAGTTCTTCACGAATCGCCGGTAATAGGAGCACAAACCCAAAAATGCTCTAACCTGCGTCTTGTCTTTTGGAACCGGCCAATCCTTGACAGCGGCGATTTTCTCTGGATCTGTGCGGATACCTTCTTCCGATACTACAAACCCCAAAAAGTTAACTTGCCGTTGGAATAGTGAACATTTCTTCGGGCTCAACTTGAGGTTGGCACTCTGAATCTTCATGATCACGCGTTCCAGGTTTTGTAGGTGTTCCTCAAACGTACGGCCCACGATGATGATGTCATCCAAGTAGACCAGACAGGCATCGCCAATTAGCCCGGTAAGTACAAGTTCCATCAGCCTTTCAAACGTTGCTGGAGCATTGCACAACCCAAACGGCATTACTTTGAATTGCCACAGACCCTTTCCCGTCGAGAACGCAGTTTTCTCCTTGTCCTTAGGGTCAATTTCAACTTGCCAGTAGCCACTTTTTAGATCCAGCGTGCTAAACCATTTTACTCCTGTAAGCATGTCCAGCGTGTCATCAATTCTTGGCAAGGGATAGCTGTCCTTCTTTGTAACGTCATTCAGACGACGGTAATCAACACAGAACCGCATGCTGCCATCCTTCTTTTTCACCAGCACCACGGGTGAACACCATGGACTAGAGGAAGGTTCAATAACACCATCCTTCACCATTCCTTCAATCATGGTTTCCACTTCCTTTTCACGTGCTACCGGCAATCTTCTTGGCCGCTGACGGATAGGCAATTCCTCTCCTGTGTTTATTTTGTGTTGAACTAAGCCAGTCTTTCCTATGTCAGCATCGTTTGATGAGAATACATCGGCGTACTTGAGTAACAACTTCTTCGCCTTGACCAATTCGTTCGGCGACAGAACACTGCGACAGTCTTCCAAAAGTGTGGTCACTCTCGTTTCTGAATCCTTGCTGGGGGTCCCACTCGATATAGATTGGCACTGACGTAACCAATCCACTTCCTCACAAGTACCAACCAGTGTGCCTTTTTCTATAATCTGTTCCCGGTCGCAAAGGTTCAGCACACGTACTCCTGAGCTGTCAGTGGTCCTGACCAAGGTTCGAGCTACTTTCCATGGAAGGTCATTGTTTACCCTTTCCACAAGTACACAACGGTGAGTTTGCCCAGCGTTTCGAGGAAGACTAACCGGAACAATCGTTTCCGATCTCGGCGGAAGAACAATCTTCTTGATGCTGTACACGTTCCCTGGTAACGCACCTTCCATAAAAAGTTCCTCCTGTCCACATTTCAAAACACCTTGCTTAACGTCGATCTCGCAACAATTATTCCTCATAAAGTCTAAGCCTAGGATGCAGTCGTCCATTATATCAGCCACGATGACATTATGCAGATAGATCACGTTGCCTAGCTTCAACTCCATCTCCTTCTCTCCACGGACGGGTATACGCTGACCGGTGGCTGTTACCAAATTAATGCGTTCTCGGTTGTATGCGAAGTCCCCAAGGAACTGACCTATAAGTTGGGAACTAACAACCGTACGAGAGGCTCCAGTGTCTATGGTCAGCTTACACGGCATTCCGTTGAT
Organism: Parnassius apollo; assembly: GCA_907164705.1. Classification (NCBI taxonomy): domain Eukaryota; kingdom Metazoa; phylum Arthropoda; class Insecta; order Lepidoptera; family Papilionidae; genus Parnassius; species Parnassius apollo. The sequence goes on along the minus strand of CAJQZP010001103.1, from coordinate 8,209 downwards.
CTCGCCCTTTATGATTAGGCTGTTCCCATCATGGGTTTGTGAGATTGAGATCCTTGGGGCTCTTTTAACATCAGCCAGCACCCGCCCCGCAGTTCTGGCTTTTACTCGTTTCCCTGCTGCTGCTGGGCGGCGCTGTTGGCCGCACTACCCTCCTGAGATCGTTCAACTTCCCTTTCTAGGGTTCGCTTAGGGCAGCTGGATCGAAGATGGCCCTTTTCCCCACAGCCATAGCACCTTGGGCTGTATCCTTTGTTGCGGTCGCGAACTGTAGCTGCTGCAACCTCCCTGACGCGATGGGAACGATGATCCTGCCGCACGGCTTCCACTTCCAGTGCATGGGCCAAGGCGTCCTTAAGCGTCTCGTGGTGCCCGAGCCACACAGCAGCTCTGACTTCCAGGTCGCGGATGCCGTCGATGAATGTCTGCACCAGGTTCCCTTCAATGAGCGCAGGTACAGACCGGTATGCTTTTCGCACCAGCTTCTCCACTTCTAGAGCCCACTGCTGCAGGTTTTCGTTGATGCGCTGCACGCGATCTTTAAGCTGCGCACGAAAGACGTGTTCCAGGTGAGCGTCGCCATATCTCGCCTCCAATGCCTCAAGGAGCTGCTCGTAGGTCACTTTCTTACCGAGAGCTTCCAACACAGTTAAGGCTTGGTCGCGCAGGCCTAAGGTGAGTGCAGTCATGGCCTGGCTTTTATTCCAGCCGTTTGCCTCCATGACGGCCTCGAACTGGATTTTGTAGGACGACCAGGAAGAGGTCCCGTCGAACGGCGGCACTTTGAATCCACGTAGCGAAGGTGTTGTAGCTACTACGGGAGCTGTTGTTCCATCCCCAAATTTGAGGTCGTCCAGCGTTTTCTTCACGTCAGCCATTACGTTGTCAACCCGATTGTTTACTTGGTCGATTCGGGTTTCGGCCTCCGACAGGCGGTTGTCATGTTGAGCAACCTTATCCTTCACCTCCCGTATCTCTTTTCCGAAGATAGCGTGAAGGTCCTTCATGAGGAGCATCTGCTCTTCCTTATCGCGTTGGAGTTGCTCTTCTAAACGACGGGCCTGTTCCTCCTGTCGGCGGGCCTGTTCCTCCTGTCCGCCCCGCAGCTGCTCTTCCAATCGGCGGGCCTGTCCCTCCTGTCCGCTCTGCAGCTGCTCTTTCAACTGACGGACCTGTTCCTCCTGTCGGCGAGCCTGCTCCTGCAGCATCACCATCAGAGCACCTAAGTCAGGTGCTGCAGATGTAGGAGCTACCGACGGGCCTTCAGCCGGTGGCTGGCCCTCCGACGTCTGCGGCGTTGCACCACCAAATCTTCTTTGGTCCGTCTCCTGCTGGCGTTGACTTCGGGTACGGACACCCTCCGTTTCCTCCTTAGGTAAAATCGGCATGATTTTATCCCACTTCTGACACCAATTGTTACGAGCTTGAGGTTCGTGACAATAAAAATTGCCGATAAAATTACCTAAATTAACACTTTAATTTACTGTAAACAAATTAAATCTTAAAACACTAATAGTTAAACACACTAATTCACTTAATTTCGCTCCGAAGCTTCGCTCGTATCGCCAATTCAATACTACTCCCATCGCATCTTGCAGCGCCTATATATTTAAATTAGCAAAGAAATATCCAGAATGTTCAAGTAAACACGCGGAAGGTACCGAGCGTTCGAGTTTCGACTAGGCGCTGTCAGTTGAGTGATTTGTGATGTCATTTTCTCAATGCTCCCCTCGCTCTCGTTCCTGACACTAGATGGCGCTAGTTGACTTATTCATGCAACAGTATTATACTTACGCCGTTACCAAAATTCAATCCGGAACCCTTTAATATAGTTTTATAAATAAAACACATAGCTGTTTGAGTCTTTTAATGATCAAAAGTGAATTCTGAACATCAAATAAATACTAATTGGAAATATATTATGTTATTTGATAATTTATTGTAGATTAATTAAAAATTGTCACTTCGTAACTTTAAATTCAAAAGAATTAGAACATTCTAGACTTTTCAGAATAATCACGTAACTAAACAAGCTATGCAAACCTGGTACGCGCGGTGTCATAATGATGGCACGGGTGACAGGGTTTGCATGATTGTCACGCTATTGTTTGTCAAAGCGGGACATTTTTACGTATTTTGGGGATAGCGCGACACAACCTTTAAATCGGGAACGTCCTGCCTAAAGTAGGACGTATGGTCACGTTAGGTATGAAGTTAGTCGAGAGAGGAGACGCTCCCGACGCCGACGAGTCGCCGGTATGTTAGCAAGTTCACGTCACATTTCAATGTTTAGTGTTTACATTGTGTCAAACAGTGATGCCAACTTAGCAACTTTATAGCTAGATAGAAAATAGAAATAACTTGTAGAGAGTCAAGAAAGTGCGTGCGGGAAAGAGCCCTGAGCAAGTACCGCGTGCACCTCTCGTGATTCGGCCCGTATAACCGCAAGGTTGGTGGGGCCATGGGAGGTGGAGGGTTGCTCTTTAACCAGCTCAGAAAAGAGAGATGACCTGTGTCCAGCGGTAGGACGTATATAGGCTGTCATGAGAATAATCTTCACCAGATGTCGTTAGTAGGGACTGAGGTGAAATGTTTGGTTGTGCAGTATCATGTAAATCATGTAATTGAGAAGTAGCGTTTTCTATAAAAATCGTAGCTCGTTTGTTCCATTGTACAACTTATTAAGATCCATAACTTCTTTATTTTTGTAATTTTTGTTTATGGTGTACGCTAAAGTTATTCGTCACGGCTTTGCTTGGATACGATTTATTCATGTGGTAATTTTTTCTTTTTTCTATGTAAATCTTTATGTTTTTCGAATAAAATAACCTAGATACCTCCTGGCACTGCTCTCTATGTGTACTGTTTTATCACAATCAGTTTAAACGTGAGATTAGCCCGAACAAACAGACAGACACACAGTCAAGTAGACAGAAGGATAGACATTTTTGTAAATGGATGAACAACCGTTTTTAAAATTTTACTTAGATTTAATACCATTCAAATAACCCTTTGCGTTTAGTAGACGTATTAGCCACTTATTGCAATATTTACACAGAGATACCTCAATTTTGTTTATATGCACTTATAGAATACTATTAGTTTTGTTTATTACATATATACCCCGGCGAAACGTACAGGTAACCGGTCGGTTTCATTTTTGTAATAAAGTCAAGTAACTATACGTATTATACGTGTATAAATAATGACTGAGTGCTGTAAAGCACATGAAACGTTGGGATTTATATAGTTAAAATTAGTTTCATTCAATTATATATTTTTGACAAACAAGCACGCGGTCCACCCTATGGTAAGTGGTTGCTGTGGCCCATAGACATCTACATCCATCGTCGATTACGAATCAAAATGCAAATGCCTTGTCACTCGTGAGGACTAAGATGGAATGCCTCTTTTCCAGTAAAAAGGATCTCCGGTTTCTACACTCACCATACGAAACACACCAGCGTTAACTAGCTATTTTACGCTGGTATTATGTGAGAGCGTGGTCCTTACCTTACTCAGTCGAGCTGACCCATTCGTGCTACAACTATACTACTAAAATAGTTGTAGTATGGCTGTTTCACGTAAATTTTTTTTAAATAATCTAGACACAGGTGTGTTTTTGAAACTAGGCTGACCTAGTTTGGAAAGGAAAACGGCGAGACGTTGGGAGTGTGTATATCCACACCTATGTACAATCGTACGAACCATTTTGGACTAGTTTCGAGCCCCTTATAAGTCATAAACTTTTAGACCTATTTAATTTTATTGAGGCACGAAGTAAATATTTAGGATCCAAACTTCATGAATTAACCTATTATTGTTCTTGGGTTGTAGGGGCTAAATCACTTCTAGATGAAGTAGACACTTAAATTTCGACATCATACTACGCGAACACAGTCCACCTCATGATAAGTGGATGCTGTGGCCCATAGACATTCTACATCTATCCTCTATTAAGAATCAAAATGCAGATGCGTTGTCACCCTTGAGGACTAAGATGGAATACCACATTTCGAGTAAAAGGGGTCTTCGGTTTTCACAATCACTATACAAAACACATGTAGGTGCTATTTTACACTTTCTGTGAGAGCGTGGTCCTACCCCGGTCGAGCCGACCCATTCGTGCTAAAAGTATAATATTACCGCAGCAGGGCCCTACCACATATACCTACAGATATAGGGTTATGATATATTATTTACATATACCTACAAATATAGGTTATGATATAGGGTACATAAAAAAACATAAACACTCACGCCTGTCACCCAGAGGGGTAGGCAGAGACTACGGACTTCCATTTGGCACGATCCTGACATACGTCTTTCGCCTCCTTTACATCCATATATCTACGCATACATGCTCGTCGGTTAAGGGTACTTCTAACGTGGCCCATTTTCAAAATATCGCCAATTTGGTCGATAAACTTTTTCCTAGGGCGTCCCTTCCCGACTCGGTCATTCACATCTGCCATATAAATTTGCTTTGTCACTCTTTCTTCATTCATTCTTTCTACGTGACCAAACCACCGAAGCATTCCTTTTTAATCCTGGTCACAACATCATCTTGCATACCACATTTATCTCTTATCACGCAATTTCTCACCCTGTCATTCAGATTAAACCCTAGCATATTCCTTAAAGACCGCATTTCTACAGCATTTATGTTACTTTCGTGCTTCTTCTGCCACACCCAGCTTTCACTACCATACATTAAAGTAGGGACTAACACAGCATTATGAATTACCATACGTGCCTGTTTTGATAAATTCTGGTTCTTCATAATAGAGTGTAGTGCCCCATTCACTCTATTCCCTGCATTTACTCGTCGTTCTATATCCCTATCATATCTACCATCCCTGCTAAATACACATACCAAATACACAAACTCATCCACTTGCTCAATCAACTCTCCTTCTATTCTTATTTCACATACCGTTTTGCTTTCTTCTCTTTCAAAAACCATCACTTTCGTCTTACTTGCGTTCACTTTCATTCCCCTTTCTTTTAATTCCCAGTTCATTAATGTAACCATCATTTGCAACTCTGCCGCCGATGACGCAAGTATGACTTGATCATCGGCATACAAAAGGCATTTGACGGTTAACTCGCCCATTCTTAACCCACATTCTTCATCTTTCAAAGTTTGCAAACACCGGTCCATAAATAGGTTGAACAGCCAAGGGGAAGCCACACAGCCCTGTCTGACACCTTTTTGGATGCCAAACCAGTCCGAGTAGACCCCATTGATCCTGACACAAGCACTAGAGTCCCTATAAAGAGACCTTAATGCCTGTATCAAACCAGCGCTCAACCCATATGAGTTCAGTGTTTGCCATAACACATTCCTGTCCACTCTGTCATAAGCCTTTTCCAAGTCCATGAACGCACAAAAAACTTTCTGGTTTTTGGCCAAAAACTTCTCCGCAATCATGCGCATGGAAAAGACTTCATCTGTACACCCCATTCCCTTTCTAAAACCCGCTTGCACATCCCAAATTTTTCCATCAGTTTCTTTCATAACTCTTTCAATTAACACCTTAGCATACAGTTCACCCACAATACTAAGCAAGCTGATACCGCGGTAGTTTTTGCAGTCCTGCTGTGACCCTTTTCCTTTATATATTGGTACTATAACTGCTTTACACCAGTCATCCGGTACCCGTTTTAATTCCCAACATAAATTAAACAAGGTGTACAGCAGGCCTGCCACCACTCCCTCTCCAGCCCTTAGCATCTCGAGTGATACTCTATCATATCCAGCTGCCTTACCTGCTTTCATGCTTTTCATTGCTTTCATTATTTCATCTACACTTATCTCCATACCCCTTTCCACTTCTTTCGGAATTTCTAGTTCATTTAATTCATACGACTCTTCACTCATAAACACGCGTTCAAAGTATTCCTTCCATCTGTTTAAAATCGAAACTTCATCATTCAGAATACATCCATTCTCGTCTCTTATAGGATTTATTATAGGCTGTTTTGTATTTCCCCTGGCAGTTCCTACGAGTTTCCAGAACATTTTTATGTTAGCCTGGAAATTATCAGATATCCTTCTATCATTCTTATCCGTTCTTTCTTTCTTTTTCCTTTCAACAACTTCTTTTACTCTCTTATTTAGACGTCTAAATTCTGCCTTTTTTCTTTCAATCTCATCATTCATACCAGAAGAATTATCAGCTTTGTTTGCTAGTAATTCTAACCATGCTTTCTTCTTTGATTCAATTTCCACCCGTACCTCATCATCCCACCATAACGTATTACTTTTCATTTCATTTGTTCTCTTACTTACACCACATACTTCGGTGGCGGTATCCACCAAACCTTTCTTAATATTATCCCACACAGTATTCAAGTCTAAATCATTCATACACAACTCATTCAAACATCTAATATTTTCTCTCAGTCTACATTTATACTTCTCTATCACATCTTCATCTTGTAACTTCTCTATTCTTATACGCTGTAACGCAGTGGTAGATACAGATGTCCGATGCCGCCAACGCTTGAAAAGACCATTAATTCGACATAAGACCAAGTAATGATCCGTCCCTACGTTGGACCCCCGGTAAACCCTTGTATCTACGACTGCGCTCCTCATTCTTTCATCCACAATTACGAAATCTATCATGCTTCTATCATCACCTCTTTCCCATGTATACATGTGAATCTTCTTATGACGAAAAAAGTATTCGTCACAAAAAGATTCTTTTCCGCACATACGGTGAGGAGGTCTTCACCATTCTCATTTATACTTTCATCACCAAACGTTCCCAATATCCTTTCATAACCAGACCTCTTCACCCCAACCCTTCCATTAAAGTCTCCTAACATAATAATATTTTCATTTTCCTTACATTTTGTCAACACCATCCTTACCATGTCCCAAAACTGCTCTCGAATGTAAGTGGGCTTAGACATGTCTGGGGCGTACACCCCTAGCAGGAACAGTTTCTTTAAGCCCACTTTCATTCGTATCCATAGCAGTCTTGGGCTTACACATTCATACTCTTTCACACATTGACCCATTCTTTCTGAAAGGATGAAACCGACTCCCTGGCATGCCCGTTCGGTCTCGCCTACACCAGACCAATACGCGGTATACGTGCCATGTGCAGTGGCATCCTTTCCCTTTCGTTTCGTCTCATTCACACATAACACATCTATTCCTCTGTCATTCATCATTTCGCATACTTCATCCATCTTATCATTCATTCCTCCACATACATTCAGCGTAGCCAGACGGGTTTCCGCAATCCACTTTTCGCCCCTCCGGGAGACAGAACGTGACGGGTGGCGAACCTCGTCGCCGGTTTTTCTCCCGGAGATTCTTCGCACCCCTGCCCCATTTAAAGGGCGCCGGGAACTCGGGGCCATTTCTTTTATTTCTTGAGTCATGGTGCGAACAAGGGTTGGTGGTAGATTTTACGCCGCTACCATACGGCGAGGAGCCGAGTCTATTTTATCGGCTTTGTCGCTCGTTTAGCACCACCCGGGGGACACGTGTAGGGTGGGCCTAAGGTTAGGTGGTCGAAGCCTACGGACGCGAGCGACTCATCCCCCAAGGGTACAATGTATAATTTACATATTACGAAGATATCGTTAGGCGTATACATCTTCTTTCGAAAGTACTTAGCTCTGACGCTACAGTCTATTGAAATTTATCATGTGCTGTCAAATTCCAAGTGTCCCGGATACTTAAAAATTTAGGTCGCCTATTTTCTGCTGAGTTTCTTTATTCAAACAAACTCTAGTTAAAAGCTGGGACTACGTATAAACTAGTGAGGTACGTGAGGGTAATATGGTCGTCTCAAGCTTTGCCGTCCTTTAAAACCAAAACTAGGAGAACGACAGAGACAAAAACTCAAAGTTGTGTACTATAACTAATATATTAAGCCAAAAATAATAAACAAGCTCTGGTAATACATAGGAACACTTCTAGAAGGCAACAAAGAAAAACTAACTACACTACACCATACTTAAATCGACTAAAATATTTACTATAATGTCAATTGTTAAAATGGTGTCTATAACGCACCGTCCTTATGAACCCTAATTATTTGAGTGGCCGGTGATGAGCTATCGTATCACAAAACCCCATTCAAGCAAGTTTTTGCGTTATAAGAAAGTGACCATATTAACTGGATGACCATATTATCCTTACGTACTATATTTATAACCGTGTATAAATTAGTATTTGTAATAAGAC